>JARCZZ010031678.1:9996-22173 GCA_030323915.1 Brotogeris chrysoptera
GGAAGCCGGGAGGAAGCAGAGACAGGACACCTGACCCAAACTGACCAAAGAGGTATTCCATACCACAGCATGTCATGGCCAGGATGGAAAAACGGAGGGCAGAGACCCGGAAGGGTGGGGGTGGACTGCTTGGTCAGGCTGGGTATAGGTGGTGAGCGATTGTATTTCCTTGTATTTGCCTTGTCATTATTATTATTATTATTGGTGGTAGCAGTAGTGGTTTTGTGTTATACTTGAGTTATTAAACTGTTCTTATCTCGACCTGTGGGAGTTGCGTTCTTTCGATTCTTCTTCCCATCCCTCTGGGAGCAGGGGAAAGAAGGAGGAGGGATTGAGTGAGCGAACTGCATGGCTGAGAGGCTTAAACCACGACGAAGTATTATGTGGTGGCAATGAAAAATGTGTCTTCAACACTTGTAGTAAATGCTGTGTGCAGTTCTGGATTGGATCACTGCAGATAGAGCTGCAGTCTGAGCTGCCACTGCAGGGAAGATTGCTAAGTCTTTTCATGCTGTTGGATCATTGATTTTATTGTCATGCCTATGTTCCATCAGAACATTGCCTTCAAAATTAGAAGTTGGGCTTAAATAAGGCTTTTTCAACCTTGCTGTAGGAAGAGTTCTTTAATTTTTTTCCTTTGAATCCAATATGTAGACAAATATGAATTTTGCTTACTTGAAGCAATAGTTAGGGAAGGCATTTTATTGAATATCTTTTGGAAATGGATAAATTGTGCCCTCTGTGTTATACTTGGGCAATATTGTAGTTCTGACAATTTCACTAGTCACAGAGCATGTAAGTAGTGTATCTGCTGCTCTTACGATCACTTGGGCTTTCTTGGCACGGTGCATGCAGAAGAGTCCTCAAGACATACATGCTGTGTGTGGCAGCTCAATGCATCCCTGAGTGGATGGTTTTACTACTTACAAGCTTTGTGACTGCCTATAGAAAACAAGCTTCTGATTGGGAAGCTTCTGTTTAGGAAGTGTTAATTTTGTTAAGAACCCATAGACATGGAAATCACCTGCAAGATCCTTTCATCTTCAGAAGGAGATTTTGTTTGCTTTTTTACTGGGGGGGGGGGGGGAGGGGGAGAGACAGGTCGTGAGTTGGTGCAAGGTGGCCTTAGATGCAAAGGACAGCAGCAGTCTAGTTCATACAGTCACATTTCCTTCTCTTTGCCTTCAATGTTTCACTTGCCAATCCCCTTGTTTTCTTCTCCAGACAGTTCTTGAACACAGAATCATAGAATCAATGAACTAGGTTGGAAAAGGCTGTTAAAATCATCAAATCCAACCATTAACACTTTCTACATTGAAAAAAGCACAAAGCAGTCACTGGTTTTTAATGTATTTGTTTAATCTGCAGTAAAAAAAAAAAAGGAAAACTTTTTCTAAGCGTATGAATGACGTACTTCTAAAACAACAGAATAATCAAGGTCATTTTCATTTTAAAAAGCAGAAACTCAAAGTTAACAGGCCTTGAAATCCCAGTTTAAGAAGTTTTTAATTTAAATATTTCAAAGCAAGTCTGTTCTTCAGATTAAGGGAAGGTGAAGCTTCTATTAAAAAAAAAAGGCTACAATAGAACAAAACACTGAATTCTATTCTTATTTAACACTTTGCTTTTTAGATATGCAGTTTAGCATTCCGTATGAGGTTGCCTTTATTTTCTTTAAGCCATGATTATGTCAAATTAATTCCTCTTTTCTGTATGTCACGCAGTGTTAATAACATTACTGGGCTTGCAGCATCTCAAAGAGTAGTTTAGTTACAAAAATGGAAGTGCACTTCAAGAAAAAATAGTCAAAATCTGTTTATAAAGCCCATGTAGATGGCTCCATTAACTCAGTGGTAGGGTTCAAGATGTATAGTATGCATGAGGGCAGTTTAATGCCTCTTACCATTTTCTTTCAAGGCTAGGTACTTAAGTCATTCCATCTTTGGGAGTGTTTCAGCTTACTACCTTCCTTAGAGGCTTAATATGTAATAAGATCAATCCCAATAACTGCAGTTTGCCTAAGCAAAAAGGGTGAGGTTGGAAATCCTCCCTTATTTTTCTTTCATTTTTTCTTTCCTCCTTACTGGTAAGGAGTTTTTCTTGTGGGGATTGGAGGTTAGCTTCAGCAAAGCTGAAGGAGCTAGCATGAATGGCTGTTATCCATGTGGAATAAAGAGGGGTTGAAATCTTGTGTCAGAAGTGTCTAGTTCAAGGATTTATAAATACAGTGGCTGTTGTTGATTCTGAGAGGCCTTAAGACTCTTTGGTCTGCAACTGCATGTAAATACTTCTGCTGTAGTAGCTGGATAGCAGATACTTGTTAGACACTACGGTGGTATCATGGATACAAGATTCTTGACGCTGGGGCTTCTTTGATGTTGGGATGTGCGATGGGTTTTGATTCTGTGGCCACGCACATTCCCTTCCGCAGCCCCTTTTCCCGCTGTTTGTTTCCGATTCGGCACAATGGGTGCTTTCCCATGTCCCCTGGAGCAGCTTTGTGGGAAAGGTATGCTGTAATTGGTTTATAACCATTCATAATGACCTGGCAACTCGGTGTGAATAGCAACAGGGAGCAACTTAACTTGTGATTTATTTAAGTAAGCTACATGGATGAAAGGTACCCCCAAGTGTACAAGTTAAGCTAGTTGCCTAATTGGACGTAAATTTTCACTTGTAGCGTGGAAAGAAGAGGGGGTTTTGTTATGAATTTGGATTTATGAGCAAGCTTCTGGACTGCTAAACCAGTTTGTGAGCAAAGTTTAATCCTGTCTTTTGGGGGGATGTTTTAGTTCTTGAATTCAGTAAGAGCGAGCATGCCCTTGTCATTTGTGAAGCTAATGGAATATTAAGATTTTTTATTTAGTGTGAATGTCTGACCTTGCTTTTGGTGCAGTAATGCACACTTTGATTTTTAAAAGCCAGGATTGGTACTGCTGCTTTGGTTGTAGCCTTTTACCAGTTTGTCATGGCATTCCTACTTATTTTGTCAAGGCTCCGACTGCTTTTCCTCAGACAACACCCATGATACGAGCAACCCACCAGCTGCAGGGCATGATGATTCGGCAGGCAGTACGGCAGCCTTGGTAGTTGTAAGGCCATGGGTAATAGCCCAGGAGAGGCTCACAGATTCTCTGGCACTGCGTGTAACTTCGTCTGCATTCAATGCAGCACACGCCGAGGTGATCCAGCATGGGGTCAAAAGCCATGCCTTCACCTTCCAGTTGCTGAAATGTAAAATAGTAAGCATCATTTCAGTGCTCTTGTTCTCAGAGCATGTAGAATACACTGATGCTCCTGTAAGCCCTACAAAGGGTAAAACCTGAAATCTCAGTTCTGTCACAGTTAACTGCGCTCCCGCTAACTGCAGTAACTGACCACTGCATCTTGCTTTTTTTTCTCCTTTTTGTCTTGCTGCAGAAGTGTAGAGTTGGGGCAATCACCTGTGTAAGATGGAAAGAACAACAGGGAGCTCTAATTCATTACTTTCTCTTCTACAGTCCTTGCAAAAGAACCAACAGCAGTAAACTCCTCCAAGTTTTAAATACTAGTGATGGAAGAGGTTTCAAGACAGTTATCTGGGTCTTTTATGTAGATGACAGCCTCTGAAGTTGTATGCTGTGGTTTTAATGTTTTAATTTTTGTATTTTAATGCTTTTTACAGCAGTCCCAGGAAGCTGTTCAGTGTACTACTACCCTGCAGTCTTCTGAGGATTTCTCCCTTCTCTTTCAGTCTCCCTTTTTTTTTTCCCCCGCTTTGCCACATTTAGGCTCGTGGACAGTGAGAATTCTGCCCGCTCTGTTTCTGACAGTAAGGAGATACATACAGCAAGGTATGCATAAAATACGTAAAAACAAGCTCTTGCTACTGCCTTCACCCTTCAAAATTCCTTTCCTTCTTTCTGGGAAATACTCTGTTTTTTGAAACTCCGTTGTTCTTTCCCCATTGGTGCTACTTCAAGAAAAGCAGCAGCAAAGAGCAAATGCTGGAGTAACACTTGGCTTTTCACCTGACCATTTTCCATTCAGAAAACTAGCAGCACACTGAAAAGGTGAGGTGCAGAAAGATGCCATCTCTTGTTTGGGCTTCTGTAGGACACTAGACAACAGCTCAGTATTGTTCAGGCTTCCAGTAACTTGTTCCCAGCCTGAGAGCAGAGAGGGTGTCGTTTAATTGATCAGGATTCATCATCCTTGAATTCAGGTACCTGCTGTGTGAACTTCTACTCCTGAGCTCATCCTCCAGACTGTACTCATAGCAGGTGAAGAGAATAGCTCTAGGGAGGATTCATTTCATCCTACAGGGATGACTTACAGTGTAATTAAAGATCTGTTTGAATCAGATTAATTGGTCTATAGAGAGAGTTTGGAGATAGGCATCAATGCCGTGGCTGAAGGTGAATCCCACCCTGAGGCTGAGAGGAGCCTGGTGGCTGTATCTGACTGGACATTTTCAACTTGGTCCAGGGCCTGATGGCTGAGGAGCAGACCTGTGGTAGTTGTTCTGCCTTTGCCCTCCATAGACAGGACAGCTTGGACCCCATGGACTTGGTCACGTTAGCAGCTGTGAGGAGAAGTTACGTTCCAGTGCTGCTGCTGCTTCCCTGACCTCGTGAGAGTCAATTTGAATCCGCTTTATTTGGAGTGATTAATTTAAGTTTAATTAAGGGATGTCAACTCTGCAGAATGCTGTCACACTATAATGATCTCCTGCTGTTGCATAAATGTCAAGTCAAAGCTGAGACTTACTTCCAAAGCAGGAGGCATTTATCTTGTGGCAGTGTTGTATTAAAATGACTTACTCCTGCTGCACCAAATGGTGGGTGTAAATTGTCTGGCGCTGGTGCAGTAGACTGAAAGGTGCCTACTGTACAAGCAGCTCTCCTGCAGCGTGGAAAAGGTGTTGGGACACAGTGGGGAGGCTTCTGTGCTCCTTCTTCTCTGGGCTGCTTTTTTCTCAGAGAGCCAAGATGAGTTTTGCAGTAGTCATCCTCCAGCTGCTGTTGCTGTCTATAAACATGTTCACCTCGGCAAATTGCTTGCTAGAACTGGGGTCATTTACCCTGATAGCGAAGTGGCTGAGAAAACAGATTTACCTGGTCTAACCCTAATTTCTTTGCAAATATATTACTACTTCTTTCCTCTGCAGTGGTCACTTCTGATACTACTTCTGATTTCTATTTGAGGGCAAAGTATGTTAGATGCGCCATCCCTGAAGACATTCAGGGCTGGGCTGGATGTGGTTCTGGGCAACCTGATCTGGTTGAAGGTGTCCCTGCTCATTACAGGGGGATTGGACTGAATGACCTTTGAAGGTCCCTTCCAACCCAAACTATTTCATGATTCTATGTTTCTATGTACTGAACTCTCTCTCTCTACATTGTCAGTAAATGATGGGGCTCAGCTATGAGATCGAGACCAGCTTTGGTTTGTTTTCAGAAGGTGTTATTCTTTTCAGGTCTCTCTAGTGCTGCTTCTGTATGGATCTGGCAATCCTGAAAAGCAGCTTGGCATCAGCTTGCCTTAATCAAGCTTGGCAAGCTTGAGTGCTGCTTGCCACCTCAAGCACGCGTGCTTGTTTGAGACTGAAATCTAATGAAAACTGGGATGGAGGAAGGAGAGGAGGACTGAAGGAAGACTGTTTTTAGCTTCTTAGGTGTATTACAAGTCTATAACAGGCAGAGACTGTGCAGATAAAAAAGAAAAACTCCCCATTCATCAGTATTACCTGCCTACAACAGTCTCAGACTCTTAAAGATTACAGTGCAAATACTTACATTATAGGGGTTGTCTGGATTAAGTGTTTGGTCGGTCTCTTGTCCCGTTGGCCTGGTTTCATTAGGCTGGTGATCAAGCTCTTGAGTCAGCTGCATGGTGGGTGATCTGGTGTTTACTTCTTCACTAGCAGCTTCCAAGTCTTCCATATCAAAGTTTGATTCTGACTGGCGTTTGTTTCTCATCACTTCTCTCCTTTGGTTATCTGCAGAAATGATCACAAGATTATTATAATCATAAGATTAATCTTATCTTCAGCGTGTCCTTGTATTTATCTGCACATTATCTCAGGTTTCAAGGATTTCTTTAAATAATAAAAAAGGGGACGGTGTGGGAAGCAGAGGGGAAAAACAAACTATGTGGTGGCAGACTCAGTGAGCATTCCCATGGGAGTTGCTTGCCTTCCTGTGATGTATCTGCAGCTGGTGTCTGTCCAAAGGGGCATGAGACTATCTTTTCTTTCTCCTTTCTTCCTCCCCTTGAGGCAAAGCAGACTGGAGGAGGGTTGCTTTTTTACCCACCCTCTGGTCATTGATGTTGACTCAGCAGCAGTTACCAGCACTCTCAAGTCCAGTCATAAGCATTTCAAGTTTTTTTAAGGTGCTTTTGTGACAGACTAGTGCCTTGCTCCCAAGGGTACCCGGTGAACCTGGTGGAAACAGCTTCTGGACAGCACTGACGCTGCTCTCTTGTTGACCAGTGGGGTATGCAAGGTTAGGAGAAAAGTGGAAAATATGGGCAGTTTGGATCCACAGGTGCTCTAAAATGTCATGCTTCCCCCCCCCAGCCTGAAGTGTTCTAATGCTAACTGGACCAAGGAAGAGTAAATCTTTTCAAGCCCTCTTCTCTCCTCCCAATTTCTGGAAGTCATCTGGAGAGGTGCCTTCTCCCTGGTGACTCCTGAGCACCTTTGCTAAGCTCAGCTCTGGGTGATGGGAGCACTTCAGTCCTGGGACTGCCCCCAGAACCTCATAAACATCATCCAGCAGTTGCCTACCTAATGCATCTCCTCCTACTCCATTGAAATCCTGAAGCAGACTTGGAAACAGAACAGTCTACGGTCCCAGACCAGGAGCTTGATATTCCCCAAATGTTGGCCAGGTACAGTGTTCCTGCTACTTGGTGTCAGCTGCCTGAACGTTTTGGGGGCTAGTTTAAGTTGTTGTCCCTTCTTGAGGGTTGGACTGGATGATCTTCAGAGGTCCCTTCCAACCCTAACAATTCTGTGAAGTTGTAGAAATACACTGAACTCTCTGGTAATGTTTCATCTTCTAGTAAGTCATCCATGTGGGCCATATAAATTATCTGAGGAATGCAAGTTTTAAAAATGTCTAATAAGTATGAATAAACTCCAAACGTGCAATCTCAGCCCTCACCCATCAGGGCTTGAGAAAACACTCTGGGCAAGGGAGGAAGGGATCCTTGTTTCCCATATGTGCAAGTCTCTGTGGCAAACCCAATTTGGGGAAGGTGTTTAGATACAGGGAGGGATAACACATTTTTCAAATGAAGAAGTGTTACCTTTGGGATATGTTGGTCGCAGCCAGAAAATTGGAAGATCCCCACAAAGCTCTAAAATTTTAGGGCTTAGGAAACTGTTATGCTTGATAGGCTCGTCTGCAGCCACCCAGATAAGGGAGTTTTCATCAAATCTCACAGGCATGATTTCATCTTCCTGCAAATAGAAGAGCATAAATCCTTTGCTGCTCAGTGAACAGTCGTGTGCCTGCTTACTGCTGATTCTTGAGCATCAACCTGTATAATCATCCGCTACAGCTAATACCGAGCATCCTTGTATCTCATGAGTGTGAACTGATTGTACTGAGCCAAAGCCTGAGTAAAGGTTGCCACCGCTGAAATGAATGGCAAAACTACTGTCAGCTTTGATGGGGCTAAGATTTCCTTCATCCGTCTCAGAAAGCTTTTGCCCTGTGTACAACCGGGTGTCAAAGAGCATTCAGCCCAAAGCACCATATTTTCAGGTGGTAGAAACTCTGGAGATTTACCAGCTTCAGCAACGCAGCAATGAAATATGCCAGCAAAAAACAAGCCCCCCATCTTTTACCATGCCCCGTTCTCATTTGACGCACTCTCAAGATAGATTCATGATAGGGAGGGGGGCAAAAATCTTATTTGGAAGTTTTAGAATGGATTATAGCTTGAGAACTGCTCCAGCTTCCAGTTTTAAGTTAACGTTGTCAGTATGATTAAAGGTCTCATGTGGTAAAAGCAATTCAATTGACCAAAAGCTTCAAGTGTGAGTTAAAGGAGCCTGCCTTTTTGAAGTGTACCCTGCAGGTTTTTGGTTCATATCTTCAAAGTAATGTAGGAAAATGCCAGTGATTGATTCTTTAAAGTTGTTAGTTCAAAGTATTATTTTACATAAAATGTGTAAGTATTTTATAGCAACAGTGAAATATTAAAAGAAACCCAACTTTTCGGTCATGGAAACCAGTATGGTTTCAAAGTTAGATTCTAAATTGCTTCCCTAAACCTCATCAAAACTTGTTATATAACTGACTAGATCAATTTATTCTGTCGAGCTGTTGTTCTTTAGTGTGTTTATTGATTTCTTTTGTAGGTCTCAAGTCATTTAAGTTCGCTATCCAATCTGTCTAGTGAGAAGTGCTCTTTATTTATGTTCTCCCACTTAAGCTTTTATCAGCATCAGAAATATCTGAATCTAGTTTTCAGAAATAAAAATATCCTTTGTTTCTGTTTGAGGTGATCCTAGCTTGTGAGCAGCCAGATTTTTGGGTAGCTATGAAAGCTTATTTTAATCAACTGTTTTTGTAGGCAGTGTTGGTTATGTGTTGTAAGAAAACGGCATATGCATACTTTCTCCTAAATGCATGAGTATCAGCGAGGGAACTTGCTCTAGAAAAACAAATACTACTTTGCCATTCCCATCATACATCTAACCTGGGAAGTCAAGCAACAGGGAAAGGTTAACATCCCGACAAGTAGCACTTAGTGGGCTGCTTGTTTTGGCTTTGGTGCATGCAATTTATTGCAGAAGTTGTGTGGCTGATGCACTTTTAGAACAGATCCAGAAAGTAGGGCAAGGAAACAGGTTTACTGTTGCCAGGTAGAAGGTTTGAAATACCTTTGTGACTATTTAAGGATAATGTCTTCAGGGCTGTGACTTCATTCTTACAAAAAGATGACAAATTGAAACACTGACTTCAGGCAGTAGCGCTAATGAAGTCAGGAAGCCCAGCCTGGTTTAAAATAAGGCAAAGCAGGAAAGATGTGGGCCTCTGCCCAGAGTTTGGGTAAGATCTCTTCCCAGTCATGGAAAAGCACCAGCTTTAGGGGGTAACATTGCTGGTGCCTTGGTGCTTGGATTTAGGGAGACCTTTCCTCCCCTGCATTTTAAAGTAGATGTTCAGTAGTCACAGCACCTTTGCAGGCAGGTGCAGCCTTCATGGTGCCCTTCTCCCAGCTAATTGTATCTGCTTCTATTTTCTCAGGAGCGGAGCAAACCCGGGGAAAGAGGTTATGGTTCTCCTGTGCTCTCCTGCCAGTGACTGAGACCCTGCCAGCGTCCAGGCTTAGCTGTAAGGGAGTGATTAGAGCCACCCTTGTGTGAGCAATATGGGCTTGGGGGTCCAAGCTCTGGGAAACTCAGCCTGTGTGCACCTAAAGCAATAGGCTTTTTGACTAATACGTGGTAAGGAGAGGTTTTGGCGGTATCTGGGTGAGAGCTGCAGCTTTTGAGGTGGTTGCAATGCAGATTTCATGAAATTTACTTAACGCCGTGCTCTAAAATGGGATCTGATGGCATCTAAGAAGGCAAATTCTTCATTTTTTCTAACTATTATTTCTTCTGAGTTAGCCAAATTTTTGCAATAATGTTTTCCACAATTCACCTTTATTGACTATTCTAGAGGTCTCAAGCGATGGAGTCCCTGCTTTTGGTCAAGAGTGCTGGTAGAGATCCCCTGGTATCTACCACAATCCCTCCTTGGATCGACTAAAGCAGCTGCTTCTTCCATGCTCTCCCAGCCTTGTGCACAGCCTGATCTCAGGCAGGCGCTGTTGTCCCTGAGGTCTCCTATGGATCTGGTGGAAACTGGCCTGTGGCTTCCCACTCACTAATCTCCAGCCTCTCAGTATGCCTTGGGCACAGTGATGTGTCTGACATCAGCCTTGCTTTTCTTACTTTTCAGGAACCCCTTGCAAACAGTCAGTGAACCCTCCACTATTCCACCCTACCCTCAACAGCCCTACCGCTATCCACAGTGGCTTTCAAATGTCATCATTATATGTATTTACATAACACTTCAAGACCCTCTCTATACAAAGATTTGTTTTTAGATAAACCCCTTACCAGCTCAGACGAGAGGCTCGCTTTAGTCATAGCATCGACTTTGGGGACATGCGCTTTTGGCTGAGCTTTGATGTAACACTTTTCTCCTTCAGCAAAGCGGATCCCAGTTATGCCCTGTGAAAGCAGAAGGCAGGGGGGTTGTGCACAGCCCTCCAAGCTCCCCACCACCCCCAAAGAAGCATTCAAGCACTGCTAAAATTCCCACTGAGTTTTTAGTCTGAAGGTTAAATCTGACTTAAGCCCGAATGCAGTAGAACGCTCATCCCTCACCATTGCAGCTTTATGACTTTAGTCAAATGGGGCTAGAAGTTTTTGCTTGATTTCTGGAAGATGGGGGTGTTTTATGTAAGTGCTTCCGTGCCCGCTGTAGGCTACTTGGAGCGGTTCTGTTAAAGCATTAGTTGACACGCTTTGAACTGTAACTTTAACACCTACCGTAGGCAGCCTCAAATTGTGTTAGCTGGTGGTGCAGTACCCTGATGACACAGATTTACAGGAATGTGGGGGCAGCTTGGTCCAATTTATACGCATAAGTGGCTGTGACAGCAAGGGGAAGCTCGTGATGGGGAATTTGGTTTAGAAATCTGTGTGTAGGACTTCCTTCATCTGGCCTGTGAGGGTGAAATGCAGTTGCCTAAACCCAGGTGGAAGTCTAGTTTTAAGCAAGAGAAGGGTATCTCAGCAGCTCCAGAGGGCTGCAAGGCTGCAAGCCCTGGGTTGTACTTCCCAGCCCTGTCCCAGCACTTTGAGCATCAACTCTTGTCTGTAGTTTCTGTGTTTCTGCTGTAGGTTTTTGGGTACCCGTTAAAGAGCTCTTTTATGCTATGAAATTGGATGCCTCATTGTCAATGGCAAAACTACTGTGTTTTTCCTGGGGTTGCACAAGCTCTGTTCAACCGCCTAAATATTATTACCTAGTGCCATTTGAAGAGTGCTTCTTTTCTGTTCAGCCTCTATCTGCCAGAACAGGGTGGCAAATGTCATCATGACCCTGCATCTCACCTGCCTCCTACAGGCATTCTGGATGCCATAGACTTCTAGTGCAGCTTGAGATGGATGCTGCTGAGGCACCCGAGTCTCATCCTGTGTGCCTGCAAGTCCTGTATGGCTGGGCAGACACCCATCAAAACAAAATGACTCATTCTAAAGCAGTGAGAAAGGGGATGTCTGTGCAGGGATGGGAGCACAAGGGAATGAGACTTCGTGGTGCACTGAGTATGCTAAGAGTATCCAAATCCCAGTCTTCACTGACCATGCAATGATTCGAGCAGTGAAGGTCAATCCAAAGCTGCTAATATTAGTAACTTGGCTGTTGGAGGCCCATCTCTCCAATTTCTTTTTCTTTTATGCGTATTCTTGGCTCAAAACTCAACTGACAGCATCCTTCTGCTCTCTCCCATTGAGCCAGTCTCTGGCCTGCTGTAATTACGAGCAGCACCATCCCCGGGATGGTGTTGTTGGCTGGTTGGTGTTGGGAGCTGATTTCTGACCTGGTCGTGGCAGGCCGCAGTTTACCAGCAGTAAGCATGGAGGCAATATCATAGAATCACAGAATGGTTTGGGTTGAAAGGGACCTTAATGACCAACTAATTCCAACCACGCTGCCATGGGCAGGGACACCTTCCACTAGACCAGGTTGCTCAAAGCCCCGTCCAACCTGGGGACCAATTCAGCATGTCCACAGTGGGCTGGTGCCCTTGTGCAGATGTGAAATGGTGAAGGCAAATGAGAAGAGCTGTTTGTGGGTGTTATCCAGCTGCTAATAATGTTGCTATGGTGATGTTAATGGGTGTTTCATAAAGGCTGAAATGCAGCTGTAGGGAAAGTCGGGGTCCTGGGTCTCCCGGCATTGATTTGTTTGTACTTGCTGAGAAGCCAAGGAACTGAACTTCCTCGCCTTTATAGTGTCAGCAAGGGGAAGGTGGCTGCTTGTCATGGGTTCAGCAGCAGCAGTCATTTTTGCTCCTTCTTGGTGGCTGGTGCAGTGCTGTATTTTTGATTTTGGGCCTGGGAACAGCGCTGATAACAGCAGTGTTTTCAGTTACTGCTGGGTAATGTTTTGGTCTGAC
>JARCZZ010031679.1:0-49640 GCA_030323915.1 Brotogeris chrysoptera
ACCACCCTTACAGGAAAGAATTTCTTCCTCATATCCAGTCTAAACTTCCCCTGTTTAAGTTTGAACCCGTTACCCCTAGTCGTTTCTGGTTTCCTGCCTGCATGTGGTAGAGTTTGAAATTGCTCTATCCATCAGGCTGCTGCAAATTGTCCTTTCAGTCTTTATCCATCACAGTCAGCAGACTAATTTCACTACACCAGTGGTGTTTAAGTGGGGCAAGAGCACAGTCATGACCTGGGCTTGGTGGCTTGCTTCTCAAGGAAAATCAGGAACATCTAGTGCCTAAACTCCTCAGGGCCTGGGGATAAGTTACTGTAAGTGTTTTGCAGAGATATGCCAGGAGAAGAACTAGGTATCCTGTTTCCATGCAATAGCTTCCTACAATTTGTCTCTGACAAACTCCAGATACAGATTCCTCTTTTAGAGACTGTGAACAGCTAAGAACAGAGAGTGAGTGAATTAGGTCAGAGAGCTGCTAAGACATTTCTGAGCGAGATCTCCAGAAGTATGATTTTTAGGCTGGCTTGGGGTAGGGCTCATGCAGGGGTCAAGTATTTCCCCTCTGACTTTCAATCCACAAGTCAAAATTGTATTTGACTGCTGTGTTATACTTGAGGATATACTCCAAATTCTTTACTGAATTTTTATCAGTTTTCAGCAGTTACATCCTAGATGTCTGAAGCTTATTGCTCAGTGACTCTGGGAAGTTTGTATCAATGTTACTAGCATTAATTTCTCTTTTAAAGCACGTGGGAAAGCTTCACTGCTATCCCCTAAAAATATCTGTGCAGGAGGTATTTTTTTTTGCTCTGTCGCAATGGATGCCTGCTTGAAGGCTCAGAATCTGGTAGCATGACTTTCATGGCACAGAGCCTGAGAATCCTGATACATCACTGCAGTCTTCAGCTTAAATCCATAAACACTCAGTAAAGACACTTACAACAGATTTTCACGCTTCCATCAAAAAATGCACTGCACAATTTTGATATATGTATATCTTATTTTGATTTTTTTTTAGGAAAGCCCTCATTACCTCACTGTTCTAAGGCCACTTTGGTACAAGGATTTGTTATCTTGGCTGACAACTGCACTGAAGCCTGTAATGAGAATCTCCTTCTTTTGCTCTGACAAGCAAATACCCTGTTTTCTGAGAATCCTCTCTAGGAAGGCAGTGCTGAATGTGTATCAGACTTGAAAAGAAAGCCTATCTGCACTGCCATTTTTTGCTTTTTATGTTTCTAATTTGAAACTCAGCTCACGTCCAGCTCAAAGAAGCAATTCTGCGTTGAAAATGCTGCAGCTGGTTTCCTCCAGTGCTCGCCCTATTCATAGCAAGGGAGGCAGTGGTGGGCTTACGCAAGATTGGTTTAAATGGGAAATCAATACTGGTTCCTCAGCTCCTACAAAAGAGCTGAACTGGGCTGGACTGGCTCCAAGGAAAAAAAAGGAGTTGAGTGGAAAAAACTGGCTGCCAGTGAGATAGGTACTCTGCTGCGTATGAGGCTGTTTTGGGTCTCTGCCACTGAACCCATCACAAGAAGCCTGAGATAACCTAGCTTACCTCCTACCATCTGTTTCTGAATGAATGCTAAACACTGGAAAAATAAAAGTTGGAGGCCTTTTTTCCCTAGGCATATATTAGCTTATAAATACATAAATGTTTCTGTTCAGCATCAGTAGGAATTTGTACCTTGTACTGTACTAACCAGTTACAAAAGGGATTGAAAACTTGTTCTGCAGATGAAAAGTGGAATCATTGGTGTGATTCCTTGTTCTACAGCTAAGGAGAAATATGTGATCTAATTAGCAATTCCATCAGACATTGCTCAGTGATTGGAACTTAGTTTCACAGGGTCTCACTTGACTTTCTATTTAATCTCTTGTATTTAAATTTTCTGTGGAATAAATCTCAATAAAATTCACATTTCTGAAATCTGTGCCTGCATTGCCATTTTATTTAAATAAACTTAGAAAAAAACCCCAAACCAATCCCCAACAGGAAACCCCAACCATTAAAGTGAAAACACAGAACACCGTAATAACTGAATTATTGTTTTGCTGGATGGTTTGGTTATTCTTTAACCTCTACTATCACTGTGCAGAATGCAGATGTATGTTATGAGCTGCTTTTAAACTTTCTGTCATTATTTAACAACACACCAAGTATGAAGGAAGGATTATTTAACTGAAGGCCTTTCCTGCACTGAATTCAGGTTCTTGGGGAACCTGCCATTCCCCAAGTAGTCCCAGAGCCAGAGAGGCAAAGGCTGAATCTTATGGGGGGAAACAGACAAGGTACAAAAATTACTTTTTCTGTTAACACCATGGTGATTTGAGATTCACCAAACTTTATGATACTGTTATAACCAGTAAAAATGATGGATGATTACAGGCAGGGAACTTTGGGAAGATAGCAGAAGAAATCTTTCAATGTCGGGAGCAATTGGATGGGTAAATGGAAGGAAATCCTGTTAAGTACAAAGAGGAACGACAGGTTCTAAAATGAGGAAGATAGCTGAGGAGAAAGGATATTTAGTATTAAGATCACTGACATTTAAAATACTTTATTAAAACACCAGCATCTCTGTTGTTTAGACAAATGGAAAATAGTTTCCTCCTAAGGTCTATAGTTAAATCTTGTGAACAGTGAAATACTGCCTGAAGGAAATACTGGAAACTCTCTTGCTGCATATTCAAGATCACACTGTTCCAATGCAGTAACGATGGTTATTCATGCTCTCCGTTCTTCCTCTTACACACTTTATACAAGTTTAATAGCTCTCTCAGCTTAGAGATCTTAAGGTTTTGTCTGGTATGATAAAGATTGGTTTATGATAATAACAAAGCTATCAGCAATGAAGTCTTGAGCTAAACCTGTAGGCTTCGTTTATGCAGTTTGGTTTAGGAGTCATTGTTATGACTCACGTGATCAAGGTGAACAACAATTATGTTTTTGTGTATTGACAATCATATGATTATTAATGTCTTTACAGTATTTCCTGTGGGGAAGCATTTGGAATGCATACACTGAACTATGGAAACAACAGAAAGATGTGTTGATACTCAGGAAAAGGTAATGGCTGAACAAAGGGGATGGAAGAGAGAAAAAAGAAGGGAAAGGAAGGAGTCGATGTCTCAGAAAGCCATGTTTTGCCACCTTAAATACAGACAGCAAAAAGGAAGAAAACAGCAATATATCAAAACTAAATATCATTTGTCATACCTAAGAATTATTTGGTAATTCTACTCCAAATTTATCCTTAAATTCATGTCAATCCTTTTGTTTGGGGGCAGGCAGGAGAATGTGCCGTAACTTAGCATTAAATACTTGGAATGGTACGGAAGTGTCTTGTGGCCTCTGTGTCCACACCGTAGATTGAAAAAGTGTTTCTTCAGTTTCTAGACGGCAGTTCTCCAGTGATCTTTCTCTGCATAATTCTTCCCAGATTAAAGTAATGATTTGCTACAGTGATTAGAAGGGAGAGGGAAAAATGTGTTCTAGGACTTTCCAAATTGGGATACTCACAAAGTCTCAAATATACCAGACAGTTTGTTAAATCATTGGAAGGCTTATCTAGCTTAGCATGTCAAAACCAACAGAGGATGTTTTTGTGCTGGATAAATACGGCAGGGTATCTCCAGTCACATGTAATGAACACTGCCTTTCTCAAGTAACTGGGAAGTGGGTTTAGATCTGTACTAAGCCTTATTTTTCTTAATGGTCACCATGATTAGGCAGCTAAGCCATCCTGTGATTGCTGCAACAGGTGTAGTGATGAATATTCTGGCAGACTTTGTTTCTTCTTTGATTACTGCTAATAAAACTCTGTGATCTTGAGCACTGTAATCACTGAGCTTTTTTCGAAGTGTGATGTGCCATCTATATGATCTGTCCTTTGAAATACGTGTTTTATTCTGTTAGAATGTTAATCAGGGATCACGTGATTTTTTTTCTCTTATTTTCAACACAGATTGATTCTAGTATCTTGCCATAAGGAAAAACATGTTTTGTGCCACATGGATGTAGGGGTGCCTTCAGTGTACTGCCCCTATTCAGAAGCTAGGAATTCTTCTCTTTACTTTCATGTTACTTTCTACTTCATAAGCATTGAACAGTAATGCCAAGTTTTTGTGGGTTGTTGGGTTTTTTTTGTCCTGTTTCCTGGTTTCACTTATCGATCTGAATCAGTAGCTATCGTTACTTTGATCCAGTTCAGCTGTTCTTGCATTTCTTCATGTATTTCTTAGTGGTTCAGAGGAATGCTTAAGACTACTGTGAAGTGAAATCTCAAGTCTTCCTGTGGTTCTGTTTCTAACAAATGACTTTAAAATCTGCCCAACTATGTGTTTGCCAGAGTTCCTAGTAAAATTATGTGTTTACCCATGTGCATATTCTGCACATTTTTGCCTTTATTACTACTAAAATTGGTATTTATAGAGATGCTGTAAATTGGACTAGTTGTGTATGTGTACACAAGCACAGTTCCTATTGCCTTCTGCAGCTCACTTAGTCCTGCGTTTCTCCACCTGGGTCCGTGTAGATTGTTAGGATCTCGGACCCAGTGAAAATCCACTGTTTTGGAAATACTTGTGTTGTTAAAAGTAAGGTCTTCATTAAGGTATTCCGGTTATAGATTGCTGTTTTAACAATAATACCCTTTTGCTGGCATATCGTAAGATTTTTATTAACAAATTTTTACCAGAAAACTGTGGCTATCAATGAAATCTCTAAAAATAAAAAGTCTCAGGGAATATTACTTCAGACCTAATGGATACTGCTTGGTATGCAGGGGGAATTATGTTACACAGACTGCTATCTGAAATTCGTTTGCTTTCATTGGTTGACCTGGTCCCAATTCATGGCCACCTACTAGGAGTGAGGTACAAATTTCTGATTTCCTAACTTCATTTGCCCTCTTTGCAGTTATTCTGAGAGGCCAAGAAGGAGCAAAATATTCCCTTCACCAGAAACTTCCTGCACCTAAAAGTTTGCTTCCTTGCTTTCTTCATTTCTTTCTTTCTGGCTTTTTTGGTGAACCCAAAGTTTCTAGTATCTGTCGACAAAGGAAATCAGATTGTCCTTAATTCTGAGGATCAAAGGCATCCCGTGGCTCATGGCTGCCAACCAGCTGGGCTTCCTCCGCCTTTTCCCTCACAAAGGATTTTAAGGAGATTTATTTTCAAGAAGAAATAAAGCAAAATGAAACACCAGTTCTGAAAAAGTGTAATTGCCTGTCAGCTGAACAAATATACCTGCAACTACAGAAGGATCTTTGTATTTTGGGAAGAGTGCACAAGTGTTGTCCTCTAAGGTCAAGAACTGAAATGCCACTAACACAAAATTTACAGCATTTCAGGGTACAGATCAGAGTACATTCTGCTCAGTTATATTAATTTCACAAGTACCTACATGCACCTGAAATTTGTAGCATGTCCATGACTGAAAAACAAAGAGGGAGATAAGCAAACAGAAAAATCAGGAAGTTTGAATATAGCTCAACATTTTGAAAAAACCAAGAATCATTTTTATATTTTAGACAGCAGAGTACTTTCAGTCATCAAAGAGAATAAGAAAAGGCAAATAAAAATAAAAAAAACCCCACCACAAACCCCATATTAAATAAGAAATATTCCTACAAAAAAGAGAGAGAGAAACAAAGACAAGAATAATGACCTCGTGATATTTCATACCATGCTTATTACTTACAGATTGTATTTGCTACTTTCATATATTACAATGAGAAAAGCCATAGATATAGCTTAGAGAATGAATGATTGCCATCTACTTTTAGGATAGAAGAAATAACAAAGATGATAGAGGGGAAATTTCATATAATATTAAAACCTGAACTACTGTTACTGCCTTAATATACTATGAAATAAAAGACTGTGATCTGACCCCTGTGCTAGTGACTGGTAACTTTTGAAATTGATTATGTGTTAGTAATTTTCATTAAAGATAAATGAACCTGAATGGGACGTTCAGGGAATGTGGACCCAAACTGTTATCAGCCAATACGGCCCTAGGTTCTCCAGTTCTCCCAGTTGGCAAGAAGCCACTGGGGCTTTCAAATATTGGTGTTCTAGAATTTGCCAATTACAAATCTGACCGATCAATGGGAAAAGACCCAAGCAATTTGCACATCAAGGTAGGAAAGACTGCAGTCTTTGAGGGAAGATTTTCTGTTCAGCAAAGTGCTGTAAACATTTTTTCTACTGGAGAACTGTCCAACTCTTCCACCAGTTGTCACCACAACTGCACTGCACAGAACATCCTGCAAGGCACTCTGTGTTTGTCTGTAAAAAATGCCTTCTGTCAGATTGGAAGATTCAGACTGTATAAAAGGAGCTGTTCATTATCACTCGGTTTCTGTCTTACTGCCATTAGTTATGATTCTGTTCTGCTTAAGGTTTGCCATGCTTTGTGATATCTTTGCCATTAGATATTTTGGAAAGTGCAAGTTATGGAAATGTTTGTTCTGACTTTCCAGGGTTTGCATCACAAAGAACTGTGTAACTAAAGACAATGTCTGGCATGGGGGAGGAAGGAAGGATCTGAAATATAAAAATGTTTTTCTTTGCTGGCAGTGATGAAGCCCTCTACGGAGACACACACACCCCACTTGTATCAGTAACTTCTAAAATCAACCTGAGTGGTTTTGACCGATTAAATCTGTGCAGTTTTGTCTTCTACGTTTTAAATGGTAAGTGGTTGTACTGTTTACATGAATACTGTAAAACCAGCCCGTTAGATGGAAACTTTCATCCCATTTAAAAGGGGTTTGATTGTTTTGCTTTTTAAATTTATAAATCTATATCTTAACGCTTTCAAACTAGGAACTGAGCACCAGATCGGCAGACCCATTGATACTCACTTCGGCAAACGTCATCTCAACTATAATCCTTAATCAGTGCTTTACCTCCTCGCCCTTGCTACTTGCCAGTGTGTGCATCTTGCCCTTGGTGGGCCTGATTACCAGTTAGGGAACAAGAACATATGCTCCAAATCACAGTTCAGTTTACTGAAAATGTTTGAACGCTGACAGCAAATACTAGTGTGTCTACAAATGTGTGCATAAGCTTTTTCAAATCTCTCAGGACATTTAATCACCAGGTCTTCGGTCTACTTCAGAACTAAACAGACATTGAATTATCAATGGATTTTGAACCATCTGTGAACCATATTACTGAGAGTTTTGAAACTTTCAAACCAAGTATGAAACTTCATGAAAGGCATAAATGCACTACTAAAAGATGAATATTTATATGGCTGATGTGACATGTGTTACATGGGTGGGTATGACAAAAAAGCATTCTGCGCAAGAGCAATTGGTCTGACACGTCACTGAATGTGTTAACCCCCTTCCACCGTATTTTTCTTTTCCAAGTAAGCAAAGAAGAACAAAGTCAGTATTTCCCTAGAACACAGACACAAGTTTATGTCAAAGTACTGCATTAAATGTGGGAGATAAGCTAATAAGTATGTAAATAGCAACTAAACCATGTATGTTTCAGAAGCAGTAAGAGCTTCTTCATAAATGTCTTCATAAAGTAAAATGAAAGTGTTATTTCCACTAGAATAATGAAATACATTATGGCTAAATAAAAAGGAAAGCAAACCACCATCAATGGAGGTGGTAGGAAGCTGAGATCTGCCCTTTGCTCTGAACCAGCTGTGGTCATCCCTTCTGCAGTACAGAGGCAACAGGGTCATCAAGGTAAGTGATGTTTGGATTACACTTCCTTCAGGGACACACTGATTCTTGTACTAAAGTGTTATGGCAACAAAATGTCATAGTTCTAGCTATTTTTTCCTGGTGGTTAATTACACTCACTGAGGAAGAACTTGACTGTATTTCTGGTATGAAATTGCCTGGCTTGAAGTTCCAGTTGTTTAAGCTTGTTATGTCTGTGTCTAAAGAAGGAAACAGGCCACCTACAGATACCCGCTTTTCTTGAAAACATGTTGATATCAGCTCTTTTAACACCCAAGTCCACCTTGTGGACTCTGGTAGCATTTTAGACTACACTCTCCAGCTTTTCAAATTTAACTAAGATTCTGTGCCATATGGTATGTGTGATAAACTCTCCAAATGCTGATGCCATTCCACAGCTAATGAGAAATGAAAAACCTAATCTAAAACAGAAGCTGTGAGGGTCTCTTAGAAGTATTTCCAAAGTGGACATTCCCCTGTCTGTCTCATCAGTAGGGCCTGACAGAAGACAGCTGGCAACAGAGAGACGGGGAAAAAAAAAGAATATATCTGTGTCCTACACCATTTGAGATCTGGGAAATCTGATCACAGGCGGAGGTGTAGAGGATGTGGTCAGGCATCACGGATCGGGATCACTGAATCTGGCTTTGACACCAACATGTTAATTCTCCTTGTAGACAGGGATGACCTTCTGAAGAAGTGTCAAGTGGCCATAAAGTGTGCGAAGACGAAGATGACTACTATTTAAATATGTTTAATGGGAAAAAATGCTGTCGACAATCATTTTTGCTTTGTCTCAAGAAATATTACTCATGGCAAACTCTAGACTTGTTCAGTAACATTCAGGAATTTTTTCGGTAAGTATTAACATGTTAATTTATTAAAGATACTAAGTTAAATCAAAACATTTTTAACCCTTTTATTTCAGGTTTTTTACTTATCAGCATATAACTCCCTCACTATCATGTTTATTCCTTGGCAAATAGAAGAGCTGCTGGTGAGCTCTGAGAACTCATTACACGCTTCTCAGTTCAGTGCTGAATTCCCAACACTGAAATGCTAGAATACAAAACCCGTAAACCCCCCTGCATGCCAAGCCCTAAGCCAGTGGACTGACTGATCTTTTTAGCAATGATAATGGGCACAGAGTGAAGGGTTTAGTTGTAAAACTCTCTTTTTTCTCAAGCAACTTCAGAATTCAAGGAACATCTGCAAATGAAAACACCGAGCAAGAAGTGATATTTAAAAATACGACTATGAGGGCAGATTGCATTTTCAAAGCCATATAGTGTCAAAGTTCCTGCTGTCTTTAATGTTGGCGGGAAATGATTGTCCGAATGCTTTAATTTCTTGAAATTCCAGCCATCAGTTGTCCATTTAGGACTGAAACTCAGCTCAGTCTCCTGACATGGATAGACCTCTTTCCTTACGATAGCATTTTTTTTTGTGTGTGCTAAAGGCATGGTTGGGAAATAATTTCAAACAGAAAGCACTAAAAGATTTCATCCTTTAAACCACTTATACTGTCTAGGATATTTCCACAAATTCTAACACGTTCAATGTTTCCATACAATATCCTTTATTTCAAAGTTCTTTACTGTGAGGGTGGTGAGGCACTGGAACATGTTGCCCAAAGAAGTGGTAAACGCGCCAGCCCTGTCAGTGTTCGAGGCCAGGCTTGACGGGACCTTGGGCGACATGGTCTAGTGCCCATGGCAGGGAGGTGGTTGGAACTGGATGATTTTGAGGTCCTTTTCAACCCGAATAATTCTGTGATTCTACGCAATATAAATCAGTGTTACTTTATTGAATGATGTATAACCCACCAATCAGGCAGTTAGATGTAGATCTTAAAAAATCATGGACCAGTTTGGTTTGGAAGGGACCTTCAAACGTCGCCTGTTCCACCCTCCTCCCCCTCCCCTGCAATGAGCAGGGGCATCTTCAACTAGATCAGGGTAGTAAGGCTGAAAAGCAATGTTACAGTAAGTAAATCATACAGGTTTCGTTTTTAGCTCTTCCTTGACCATGAGTTTTACCACATATTTTCAACCCATATGGACACTTCTCAACAGGAATAGAATTTGTCTTACAGAGATGATACACCTTCTTTCTAAAATAATGCTCTGAATTTTAGATAAAAGCTTTGCATTATAAATGTACAAAGCATTCTGCCAGGGAGTGTAATAAATCTGCCTTCAAATATCACTCTGATGTATAATGTATAACAAAAAAAGAATAGAACCATTTCAAAAGAAATAGGCACTTTTCCATCTTACTATCTTTTAATTTTTTCTTAACCCTTCAAAATGTGGACAGCCAGTTCCCAATCAGAACTAGAAAAATGGGGAAGCACTGCATTTAACTTCCTAAATTTAACAGGGATCCTTCAATAACAAAGATTAGCCACGCTTAGGAAAGAAGAGAAAGAAATTCTTTTTCTGAGTACAATGACTACACTCATTTCACAGTGAAGTCATTCCTTTATCTCATAGTTCATTCACTGCCATTCCTTTCAAAAATGTCACACTTTCAAAACATAAGAAAACAAAAAACCTGAAATGATCCTGTGATGGCTTTCAGATACTGTACTCTTGAGATATCTTTTATTTTTTCATACTGTATACGCAGGGCTTTTGTTTCTGAAGTTATTTGCAGGCAGGTTTATTTTTCATGTCAGATAAGCCATGTAATTAAAAAAAATGGACCATAACCATCTTTTTAATGTTGGAAAGCTGTGGTTTACATTCAACTCTGCTCCCCTACAAACAAGAGTTTAGGTAAGTATTGCATTAAGAGGGAAGATTTTGCTTTCTTAATATAGTACGATTTTGTTTCCAGCAGCAAAATAAGATAGGATTTCAGAGGGAATTTGAACAGGAACTAAGGGATCTAGGCAATCAAAGCTATTTAATTCCAGAGAAGTTGGAAATCCAGTCTATGAGAATATTTTGTGTCATTATCTACACTGTTCTCACATAGAGATTCTAAAGCCATAAAATCTCGCTACCCATTGTTCCATCTTATGAAACAAAATAAATATTGATAAAAATGCTCTTCTGTAAAACATACAGTCTATTGAATATTTGACGCATTTAACGTAGCCATAGTTCCATTGCAAAAACAGGCAAGGAAACAGTGATACAGAAGAAATATAGGCACGGTTTTGTACCTTTTATGTAAGTAATTCTTACGTGCACAAGCAGCCCTATTAATACTGATGTAATTACTTGTGTGAATAACGACTACTGCATAAGTAGTCTTCCTAACTAGTAGGGCTGCAGGAGCAGATCATATATGAGTTGCCCACATAGGGACTTTATTGCAAAGTTAAAAATAGCAGCAAGTTTACTCCCTATTCCACTGCTTTTATTCCAGGATTAAAATTCTTGCCACGACAATAAAATGCAGAAATAGGAAAAAGGAGATAACAATGTAAGGAAATATTCAAACTCAGGTCTTGAGTTCTTATTTGTGGGAGTAGTCCCATTTTCTCTCACTGAAGCATTTTCGTTAATAGAGAATTACCGTGAGGCAGGTGAGGCAATGGCACAGATTGTCCAGAGAAGCTGTGGCTGCCCCACCCTGACAGCATTCAAGGCCAGGTTGGAAGGGGCTTGGAGCAACCAGGTCTAGTGGAAGGTGTCCCTGCCCGTGGCAGGGGGTTGGAACCGGATGACATTTAAGGTCCCTTCCAACCCAAACCATTCTGTGATTCTATAAAATCTGCAGAAGATACTGAGATCTTAATGAAACAAATTCTCGACTGCATTTTGTTTGTCACTGTTTTGTTTCTCTTTTTTCCTGTTAATATAATTAGTCTTAGGGATTTTCCCTTTTTAACAGTGGTAAAGAGTAAAACTGAAAGAATGTGCTCTTTTAATATAAGATACAATTCCTTGTATGCATTAAAATATGCATGTCCTCTATTTCAAAAAGCAGGTTTTGAATCATTCATGAAAAAAAAGTAATTTACATCAATAAAAAGACAGCTTTGTGAAATTCACAGGAAAACTCATTTTGGAATGTGCAGAATGGCCAGAAGAACCAACCTTTTAATTCTCTACATGCCTTTTTTATTATTATTTATTTCTCTCGCTGCCCCAAACATTTCTGAGAGTATATACTAAATCTTTTCTCTTTAATTTTACATTGTCTGTATCTAATATGCATGCAAGTTCTCTGTGCATCATAATCCATACTAATGCTATTTATAAAACTTGCAACACTAGCGACATGTATCAAAGGTGGAACAGAAGTGATAGAGTGAATTTTGTATAGGAAAATGTGTAGGATTTCTACAAATATTGACAATAGAGGATAAACCAAGCAAGCTGAACTCTAAAGCTGTGGCACTGCTACAGTTAGCTGACTTATTCATAAAAATTGACAAATTTTGAAAGTTAAATATGTGTTGTCCCATGTTGACTTTCAGTTACTCTGAACCATCCTAATACCCTTGGCTACGGACATACCGATAATTCCTTGAAAAATGTAGTTGCTTCTGAGGAATGTAGACATTCCTATCACTACGGTTATTATTTTGCCTTGTGGAAATCAGAAGTTAAACTGCTGTCACCTACATTGGCTATTATTTTAGTTCTTGATTGCCAGATGCTATGGTTTTCTAAACAAGTGTTTTTTCCTACTTTGTGCTTCTTGTTTCATATGGATTTGTCAGTATGAAGCTTTGCTTTTACTGGATTATCCTCTTACCAGAACGGGAACCATGACTTCCCAAAGAAAATTAATGGAATTCACTAGGAACATTTGTATTGAGAGTAGTGGTGACAAAATCACCACACGCTTCTCTGTGTGTGTCGAAACAGTAAGTTAGCGGCTAATAAAACAGATAGATTGCAGATTACTGTTATGTATTATCGACCAGCTTATTACTGATCTTCCAAATGTCTTTAATTCATACCATTTGTATTTCCTAAGCAGAGGACATAAGGAAAGCTTCTTAACAGGAGTCTCTTAATTCAGTACGTGTTTGAGGTGCCTAGAATAGCATCTATCTGATTGCATTCTGTGGTCTAATTGTAGTCAACGGATGCCCTTAATAGCATTTGCCGACTGCTAATTTTGCCTTATGGTACTTTACTTGTAATCTTAGCAAACAAAATCAGTGACTCTTCCTGTTTAATTCTGAGTAATGCTCTTTGCATAATATGTTTGGGGAAATTCATCACATGAATATTTCTTTGACTGAATACATTATCCTAAATAAATTAGGATATATATGTGTTCTTACTGGAGAAGTATAATATACTTAAACAAAATGGGGGACATCTGAAATATGAAAAGAATTATTCACATGCATATTTGTTGCATATTCTGCTAAAAAGTTAGCATATTTATCTTATAAATGCTTTGCTCCCTTCCCTGATCAGAATGAGAGGTTGTAGAAATAGCCTATAAACTACTGTCTACATGTATTACTCTTAACACTATGCAAGGGAGAAGTCCCAAAGACTGAAGATTTGAAAGATTTATGTCTTGGACTTGGAAGGGATTTTATTTATTTATTTGTTTTTAAATTCATGTCAGATTTACATCTCTCTTACACAGCATAAAGAGACCTATATGTTAAATAAGCGATGTGAAATTATATCTGTGCAAGTGAAAATTAGACCCAAAATGGCTGATGGGCCAGGTTCTGATCATTTACACCAGTGTTACAGCTCTGTAGCCCAAGTATAATTAGCAGAGTTAATCATGATTGATCAGTCTCCTGAAAGGGGGGGGTTCCACATTCTCTCCTGCAAGGAGTAAGTCTTGGAGCTGTGAGATAGTAGAGATATGTGATCAGCTCCCTGATCTTAAGGCCAGGCCTGACTCCAATGAAATTGGAGGCTGCTGCCAAGGAGCTTAGTGTTGTCAGGTCCTGGGCATTGCGCCACTGGAAAATAACCATGTTGGATTTCTGTCCCAGCTCACCCCACATGTTGGAAGGAGGCATGGAAATGCAGAGCCCAGCTGTAGTGCAGATGCATCACCCCAGATGCATGTTCTCTGGAATACTTGTTTCTGGGTTATAGCACAAAGGGACCAAAACCCAGCTCCTGAACTTGTTATTCTAAACCAAGTTAGCTTATGAATGGAAAAGAAGAAGCAAAAATAGACAAAAGTAGAAATAAAGTGGCTGTTCAGAATATAGAACCATAGACACCTGAGCAAAACATTCCCTATGCGGTAACTGGGAAGACGAGGTCCAATACAAAGGTCAATAAAGAGCTGGGATCAGACCTAGGTGATCAGTTCCTGTTTGCCCTAGTTTATCATCCCTATCAGGATCTTTTAGAAGTGATGGATGCAAGACACCCCTTTTTTCCATCATGTGACACTTGTTCTTGGTGTCTGCATTTCTTCATACCTAGTACTGGTAAAAGAAGTTGATATCCCATTTTTTATTTAAAATTTCACATTTTTATTGGATCAACATAAGTTTGTGTGATTTTAAAAGTCTTTTTAAATTCTTACCTTTTATGTCTTTAATTATAGGCTTATTGTATTTTAATTAAGAAAACTAAAAGAGGACTTGACCTGCAAGCAACCCTTTTAACTTTAAAGTGTTTGGTGTTTCAATAGCTTATAATCCCTTTCCAATTCTTCCCTTAGTAAGCAATTGCTTGAATTGAATAAATAATTTTTGTTTTCTACAAACCAACATTTTTATAATGAGAGAAAATTGAAAATTTCCCAGCCAGTTCTAAATTTAAACAACTTAGTTTTTCTGTGCTTGCACTTCTTTTGTTTCTGGCTTCTTCAAACACTGTACCAAATTAGTTTACGGAATGAAATACTAGAAAAGGAGTAAATAGTGGTATAATGGTGGAAAAGAATCATAAAATCAACAATTCAGGCTCCAGTGACTAATACACACAGCGTACACCTGAGACTCAGAAGTAAACTCGTAGCTGTTTTCCCGGTTCCATGTGACCTACACGCATGATTTAATCAACTTTAAAGACTTAACATGAGGTTGCTTGTGAGGCCAAGCAAGTTACAAGTTACAAGTTCAGAATTAGTCAGAACCCACATACACATCCCCTGTATCATCCCTCTCTTCACTTATTTAGCGGAAAAATTCCCAGAGAAATGAAGTTGTGACTTCATTGTATAATCAGTGTCATGAGTTATGCTTCCCACCAACAGGTAATTTTTCATATGCAGAATAAGGTTAACTTGGATGCCTTTTTTTATCATCAGGGTTTATAAGCAGATTTATACACTGTGTACTTTATTTGGGTACTTATTCATATGTTGCATCCCACAGCCAATCCAAATTAGTATCAACAGAGAGGGAAGAATACCACACAGAATGTAACGCTGCCTATAAAACATTATGATATGGTGAGGCAGGTTACTGGCTGTACATCCTGCTTGCTATTTCGAGTAATTAAAAAAAGTAACTTCGGACATGGCCACAGCTGTTCCAGGCTCATGATATGCAGACCCATCCTTTTTTCACTTGAACAATTTGTGCAGGCCAGTGCTCAGCCTCAGAGCCAAGCATACAGCTCCCATCCTCACCACGAGAAAACAAATGATCTGCATTACAGCCGGCTTTAAATTTGCCAGAGAGACTCAGCCTGATACAAAAGGTCAGGAAAGGAAGGATATTCTGTGTGATACAGAAGCTTTGGACATAGTTTCTCTTCACAAAAGAGCGATCCTTTGATGATACTTATAAACGTAAAATGCTACCAGTGTGCTACCAGAGCACAGCATTCTTAATATCAAATTTCAGCTCTGCATTGCCGGCCATGTTTATGTAGCCATGAGGTATTGTACAAAAAAATTAAAAAAGGCATTTTAATGGAGCCAAAATCGGAGCCAGTGTACCCTAAGGAGCTTGGCATCATATATGAGCTTTTATGCATATGCCTCCTAAGTGTATCAAAAATCATTGCTAGTGACAATGAACAGCTCCAACGATGACTAAAGGATGAAGCAGTGTCTACTGACTGGAAAAAAAAGACTCTGGGTGAGACAGAAAGGAAGGAGAGTGAATTTTATATTAAAGGGCAGAGTCAGCAGTGAGATGCTGGATATGGAATAAAAAGCAATTAGGTTTGTGTTTTCTGTACACACAAAGCTTAGCCACTCCGTAGCAGAAACTTTGGTTCCTACCAGAAGGGAGGACGTGCCCACTTTCAGGCAAACCCATCTGCCACCGCACCTGTCAGGGCTGCTCAGATCTGTGCTGGTGAAAGTCTAGTGTGACTACTGTCGGGATCACAGCTCGTACAAGACAAAGTAGGAAATTTAGTTCTCAAGAAGGTAAAAGGCACCTTGTGGAATTTTCAGGAGGACATAACTACGCGGTACTTGCTGAATGCCACTGCAGTTATTGTAAATGCCTAAATACTCTTAGAAAACCACAGGACCATAAATGCCTAGTCATCCAGCTACCTGAAAACATTTGGTTCTCAACCCCTAGAGATGCTTAAGAGAGAGATTCAAGCAAACTCAGCGAGCAGCTTAGAAATCAGGAAAAAAAAAAGGTCACTAACTTTCTTAGCAGAATAAGTTTTTCTGTATCATATTATGGCACATCCCCTATTGCACAGCCATTTCTGAAACAGCTCATTATAACCAAAGCACCAAAAAAACAAAGTATAATTGACTCAGAAGAAACACGTTTTAAAAAATTCAGGACAAGATCTTTAGGCTAAGAACATTTCTGAACAGCTTATTTGGGAGAAGCATACTCGTACACATTTGGCAAGCATGCTATACTGCATCTACATGGAAAAGAAAGAGTAAGAACAAGCAAAGTGTTACGTGATATTAAATAAGATCAGATGCTGTTCTTGAATAATGCATTTAGCTACACTTGTTCCAATTTGGAAAAAATAATTATTAACAAACTATACATAAAGTATTAAATATTTAACCAAGCTTAAACAAGAAGATGTTAGCAATGAAAGACTGATTTCGTAAACCTGTTGAAAAGAAAGCCATCAGGGAAAAAAAAACCCAACCAACAAACAAACCAAAAAGCCCAAACTTAAGAATGACAATTAAGAACATCTCATTGAGAGCACAGGCAATAGAGCACAAAACATTGTACGCCAAATTGAATGTATTTCAGCCTACGGTGTATACGGATGGCTATTTTGATTTAGGACATTGTTCTTTTAAGTGTTATTACAGCGAGTAATCTCTTCATTACAAGTCCTGAAGCTGAACTGGGACAACTGTGGTTACTCTGGCAGGTTAGGACAACAAAATCTTAGGTGAATATCATGAATGAGGACTGCCCTTGATCAGCCTGTGCTGGAGCATGGTGGAATATCTTTCTAGTTACACTGCCAAACAGGGCAGAAAGTGCCAAAGTACTAAAAAAAAGGGGAAATATTTACATTTAAGTCTTCTGCTAGGGTAGGAAAAGCCTGCTTTCTAGGGCTCTGTGTCATTTCCTACTTCATAAATGCTTTTTGCATAGCACCTAACAAATGTGAAGTACCACCAAAATTCCATTAAGTTATTTCAGCTTCAGGATTAGAGGAATATGCAAATGCAAGATGTTATTTTTCTTCCAAAGCTGAGTGTTCCTGTTTAGCCAGCCGTGAGGCAGTATCTCTTATCAGTCATACAGAAAACCCTGACATGCCTGACCATCTTCTATTCATCATAGATATACAAACCTGAAACCAGCATAGAGCTGTAGAATGTAGCTCTACTCTTGTGCAGGATGTCACATTGTTCCATTCCTAACCGTCATTTATTTTATGCAATATAATTGAGATAAATTGCAGACACTACAACAGCCACCTGGTTATATTCAAGCTGGCTGGCCTGTGCAGGCCGTGCAGTCATGATAAGTTCGTGGAGCCTTAAAAACTGCTACCTGTTTTAAAAACTTTATAGATTTGTCCAAGAAGCATCTCAGTAGCTAGTTTTCAAATTAACTGTGAGTGTATATATCAAGGCAATATTCCTGTATGATTCAAATCTCCAAACTGTTTTACTTTTTGATATGGAAAAGATAAAAGTAAGATAGCTTTGCTTGTTTGGGACAGATGAAATTAAGAATTAATATTTCAGTGATATAAATTGTATTCTTCATGCATTTTCAGATACAGGGAGATCTGCGTAGCCCTTTACATTTTTTTTAAAGGACATTTAGGAAGTTCATCAGCTTCATCCTTATGAGGGTGCTGAGGCGCTGGCACGGGTTGCTCAGAGAAGCTGTGGCTGCCCCATCCCTGGCAGTGTTCAAGGCCAGGTTGGACGGGGTTTGGAGCACCCTGGTCCAGTGGAAGGTGTCCCTGCCAGTGGCAGGGGGCTGGAACTGGATGAGCTTTAAGGTCCCTTCCAACCCAAACATTTTGCGATTCTATGGTTTTATGATTTTATACAGTAGTGTTCCACGCAGCATAGTGATGGTCTCCACATTCAGCTACAGTCCTGACTGAGCCACAAGTACGTGTGAACTGACGCTAGGTGTGCCTGCAGGAGTGTCAAACCTGAAATGGATCCAAAGGTCAGTTAGCACTGATTGAGCGATGTGATGCTTACCCTGTTTTAAGCAGTGAAAACTGGATAGAGTAGCAGTACATCAACACAAACTGTGCACCATAAATCAAGAAATACTTGAGATACAGCTGGCACACAGCCAGCATTCAAACTTCAGCATTCTGACTTGTCAAGTGGAATAGCACATTAATGACATTGTTTTTTTCACTTTTGCATCAGATAAACAGTTAATTTGACAAAACCAAGCCTTTAACATAAAAGAGGTTTCCTACGGTTTGAATTTTCACAGTGCTCTTGCTTATATTTTTGGTTATACTGTGAGATTTATACTGGTTTAATACAGTTACTGATGTTTTTCTTCTAATGTCATTTACTTTTCTCACTATCTTCATGTTGTTTGAAGCCACCCTATTAATACTGAAATGTATTTTTCCTAATCTTTTGAATGCAAAACTGTAATCACAGTGTGTTGTTTCCCGTCTCCCTTTTTCTGTAGCTGCTTTTCATGGGTTTCACTCCCTTAAAGTTGCTGCTGCTGCTAGAGAGGGGGATTTAAAGAGACAGATAAGACAGCACTCAGACCAATTATTTCTACTGCGTGTGTACTTTCTGCCCATGTTTCAGACATGTTCTTTTATTTTTCCTCTTAAGCTGTTCAAACCACTTTAAATTCATAAGAAGAAGCGTTAGGCAGAACATTTTTTTAACCACAGTATGTTATGATGTCTTCAAATTGTATTCCTTCCTTGTGTAGATAGATGCTGGAGTGTTGGGAGCAATTAACATAACTCAGAGAACTAATTTCCTGTGGTTCTTTAACTCTGTATTTGTGGCTTTCAAGAGTGGATCTGTACTCTAAGGATTAGTACAGTCTATAAATTTTAGTTGTCTTTCTATTTTTTTAAGGAATTAAGAAAAATTCAGTGGCTTCTGGAAATCACAGGGAAATCACAAAAAAACCAAACATGTTTTGTGTAAAGTTTTATTCTTTTTTTTTTCTACTTTAAACCCTCCTTTTAGGTTATGTTGCAGAGCCATTTAGGCATCTCCTTGGCAGCTGGGTCTATCGCATACCTTTACTATCTGTCTCCGTGAGCCTTTTGAGCCAGATTTGCTAATCTGGCGCCAGCCCATGCCCCAGCCACAGGCCTGCAGCCAGGGTTAATGGGAACCATCACAAGCCTCAAGGAAGCTATTGAGGGCAAGAACATTCTGGACTCCTCCGGTTGCGTGGGGTCAAACGCGCCGCAGCTGGGGTTTATCACCACAATTAGCCCATTTACGGGCAGTTTGGATCCCACTGTTACGAGGCTCTGGGATGCTAATTGCTCTTAATGGTCGTTAAGAGGCCAAACCTGAATCCTGGCGGCTACTAGTCGCCGTTTCAGCCCAGCCCGGGGCCTTCAGCCCTGGTTTTCTCGCTGTTGGCGACCGGAGCTCTCTCTCATCGCCCGGCCGGGCTCGGGCGCTGCCGTGAGGATGAGTGGACGGTGGCTTTTGTCAGGTATGTCGCGTACGGGGCGCCGGACCGACGAACGGAGGAAGGCTTCGGGGATGCTTTTCGGTTTCAAGCAAGCAGGTTGCTGGTGAGGGGCTCCCTTGGGCACCGCGGCCACAACCAGCCAGCGTCTGGCTGCCACGTCGGGTTGTTCCCCCGGCGGTGTGGGTGAGGGAGACTGCCGCGGCTACGGGAGGGAGAGGGTCAGGCACCGGCCGAGAGCTTCATCGCACAGCAAGCGGGCGTACTGCCGCCTCAACCGAGTATAAGGTGTGTGGTTGTTGGGTTGGTTTGGTTTTAAGCTGAATGCTGTAGCGTTCTTTCCAATCTCCCTTCAAGCCTCAGCCTCACACCCACTGAAGGTGGTGGGAAGGGTCCTGCTGGACCAGGAAGGACCTCGAAAGAAATGAAGCTTAAGTTCTGTCTTGAAACACTTATCCTTTCTGTACCTTCTTCCGCGAAATATGTCCAAATTCCTAACTAAACCCAAGCCCAAATCCTGAAACCAGGCGTACTACTGTGACAATTACTTAAAGAAAAAAATCATCTGGTTAACTTCTTAAATTTAATTCCTTGATGGGATGTGTCTTGGGGAGACCTGTTGTTTGCCTACTCATCATTTAGAGCCCATTTCACTTAAATCTGTTTATTTAGCTTCATCTCTGGCATTGGAGCTACCATTGATTGGTATCTGTGCTCTGCTGCAAGAATAGATGCAAATGCAAGGAGTACCTTTTGAACACTATGGTCAGGGCGTTTTGAAAATGGTGTGTAGACCGTGTCCTCCCCCTCATGATCTCTTTACATTCTATAGCAAGTAAACCTAATACATGTAAAAGAGTATGAAGTAAGTTTTAATGCATTTTGGCTGTCTTCTAATGTAACCTGGCAATGAAAGTATTACGATTACTAACACGAGGGGATTTTGCAAACTGTGATCAGAGTTTATAGTTGGGACACCTCTTCCTTTATTGTACTTGCAAAATGGGTTGTTAATTCATTTTTGTGCTTCTCTGCAGTTGGCTTTGCAGGCTAAGAGTCTTGATTACTCTTCAGGTGAATGTAGCTGGTGTGAATAGGAAACACTGGGGACGCGGTATGTTTAAACACAAGGTCAGATTGGAGTGAAAGGGTCAACATAAACATGCTTGATTTGGGAACTTGCTATCATGGTTGGAGTATTCTTAAATCGACAAGAAAAAATGTTTGTTAGTTGTCTGCAGTAGATTTAATACGTACTGTATCACAGTTTTCATCTTTGTAAGGGGGAATCAGCAGCTACTGATGAGGAAATAAATGCTTCAGTGAGCCTCTGAAGATCTAATCAGGTCATTGGCAAAATAACTTTTTTCTTCTGGTGTAATCATACTTTCTTATTAATGAGATTGCTCTACATGTAGAGTAGAAGAATGTTCTTGTATAGAATGAATAGATTGCATCGATCAGTCAGGCCACGTGGAAAAAGGGAGAAAGGGGCTTGGAATTAAAGGAGTTTCCCCCCTGTAAATTACCTGTGCTGTGCTAGTTATCAAGTAAGTTTCTACGTTTATACATGTGGTATACAGTGGTATAAGTCATGAGATCCAAACTGGTTAAAATTCTGTCGTATCCAATGGTGAAAGAGTTGAGGATTTCTACAGTACGTAGAAATACATACAGTATGTATGGATTTCTAGTATTTTCTGGCTGTATGAAATCTTGTGATTCTGTGCTCTGTATGTAAGTGCATGAGTGGTGCTGCAGATCATAGCAATCACTGGAAGACTTCAGGGGCATACGATGGTGTGAGGGCGTTTGCTTATTTTCATCTCTTATGCCTAGATCCTGCTTAGAGAGAGCCACAACATATTACTGCACTTGGCAAGTTTGATTCTCTGAAGAATCAGTGCTTGCTTACTGAATGGGGAAAAGTCGTGTGGGCCTCTTACACCCAGGTGTTACGCTGCAGTGATGTTCTTGGAATTCGCAGACTCACAGTTCTTTTTATTAAGTTCTTTTTGGTTTGTCAAAGGAATTGTTTTGGCATGCGATTAGGCTGTCAGGCCCTAGGACCTCGCTTTGTTGGGTCTGGTTTCTGAGGCCTATCCCCTGATTATGGAAAGTAGAAACTCCCTCCTGGGGTGTTTTTTTTTGTTGTTTGGTTTGGTTTTCTTTTTGTCTTTGTTCTGTTTTGTTTTGGATTTTTTGTTTTTCAGACAGATGTCTTCAGAGAGCTTGAAACTCCCTCTTTGTTTTTCTGTCATCCTCTTGTGTTTATTACTTTGCTTCTAATCAGAAGACGTATGCATTATGAATTAAAGTTACTAGACTAGCATGAGGGTATGTGATGGTGCCTGTAAGGCAGTGGAAAATCTTGTGGAAGTTGGATGCTGCCTCAGCCCACAGTCCGTATGCTGGATGCTATAGCTCTGTGTCTGATGTGGAGACTTACATAAGAGCACTGGCAGTGAGACAGATTTGGTGAGGGTCAAATGAGGAAGGTGTGGAAGGTACAGAAGGCTTGTGCAAGCAGTTATGTGGCCCAGCAAGAATGGGCAGGGAAAGGTGATTTTAAGGAAGTCAGCTGTCCTAATTGCAGCCCAACTTATGGACAGTCTGAGGTTTCCTAATTCTGGATTCTTATTTTTACTTCTTTATATCTTCTTCTGCATTATTCCAGTTGTTTTCTGCATATGAAACTGACTCGAGCATTGTTCTGCAGGCTCTGTATCCAGGCTTAGAGTGGTAAACCAAATACCTTATGGGGTCTTGCATTTTAACTAGACCGCAAAGAAAAACTTGCTGTCCGTGTAGCACTTGATGTCTTTTTCTTCTGTTGACAGTGTTACGCTTTATATAGATGAATGCACATTCACTGGAGCAATGAGCTAAATTAATTTGTGAATAGTATCAGTTGATCTGAAACTATGGTTTTAATGAGCAAATCTTTCTTGGAAAAAAGATTGTCCAGCCTCGCTAGAAAGACAGCTGTGATAAACCCAGGCAACTGGAGCTTCCTGTTATGAGCTTCTCTTGTGATGAGTTGCCATGAAATGGGGATTAAAGAGGAGAAGAGCTGGGGGTATTTTTTATGTACCCTGATGAGAAAATTAAGTCGACATCAATCCTGAATCTCAGTATTTGCCATTTGTTAGATTGTTGAGTCTCTGCAGAACCCCATGAGGTTCAATAAGTCTCTCTGTGGGAGACCAGCTATCTGCCTTTGCTGGACCTTAGATCTAGACAGTCTCCTTAGGATGCTGCTGTTTTCTCCGGGTGAATCATTACCTGCCCCTATCCTCACTCTTCCTCTCATGGATCTGAAGAGGGCTCACATGGAGATCAGGAATGGTCTCCTATGTGATGCCAGAAATGTAAAACCTGCAGAGAGGTTGAAGAGGTGGGGTTCAGATGTGGTTTTTATTACAGACTGTTGTGGTTTAAGCCCAGTTGGCAACTCAGGCACACACCCTTTGCTCACTCCCTCCCTTCCTCCCCCCCCTGCTCCCGGAGGGATGGGGAGGAGAATCAAAAGAATGTAACTCCCAGGGATTGAGATAAGAACAGTCCAGTAATAAGGTATAACACAAACCACTGCTGCTACCACCAATAATAATAGTGATAAGGGAAATAACAAGGGAGGAGAATAGAACTGCTCACCACCAGACAACTGATACCCAGCCGGACCCAGCAGTGATCTAATCCTTCCGGGTGACTGCCCTCAGTTTATATCCTGGCATGACGTTCTGTGGTATGGAATACCTCTTGGATCAGTTTGGGTCAGGTGTCCTGTCTCTGCTTCTTCCCAGCTTCCCCTCTTCCCTGGCAGAGCATGAAGCTCTAAAAGTCCTTTGTCAGACTAAACATTACTGAGCAGCAGCTAAAAACACTGGTGTTATCAGTGCTGTCCCCAGGCAGAAAGTCAAAAACACAGCACTGCACCAGCTACTAAGAAGGAGTTAAAAATGACTGCTACTGCTGAACCCAGGACACAGACAATGTAGGAAACCACTCTGTTTCCTTTCTTTATATCTCACATTATCTCCTTAAAAAGTGTGTAGCACTTGGATGTGTGTTTAGGACTACCTATGGGGAGGGAATGTATCAGCTTGCACATAATGCCATGCCAGTACATCTCCAGACTGACTGACTCAGGCAGTCAGCTCCAGCAGGAAAGAACTACCTGGTTGATCTGCACATAGCCTAAGACACCTGTTGAGTATATTTTACTACACAGCCACACATATGTCTTAAATGGCTTAAGTGATTTTTGGCTTTAAAAACATCTTGGGGGAGAGGAGGGCAGTTCAAGCCAATTATTTATTATTATTGCCCTTTCAGTCCTGCCCTCGCTAGATTCTTTCTGACCTTGCAAATTCTCTAACCTGTCAGTAAAACCAACCACAAATGAAGAAAGGTTAGAATGTAAAATCTTCAGGTCTGTGTTAAAGTGCTGTTTTATCTACTACTGGAATTGTCCATTGCAAAGGTGAAGGGAGCAGTTAGAGAACAGGTGCCCTGAATGAGAAAAGATTTCAAACCCTGGACCTAGAAGTCTCCTGGTTGATTTATTTGAGAAAACTACAGTAGTTAGTACTTGATTCAGAGCAAGAAATGGAGTTTCTCCACTCTTCATCTTCAAGTCAAGACGAATGAGCTTTCCTAACAGACCTTGCCCTGCCAATAGGAATAAATGACTGTGATTTCTGAACACTTTCAAGGAGACCTGGAGACTCAATATGCAAAATCTCTCATTCTATCATTGAAAGCGCAGCCTTGGATTATTACTGACAGCCAAGATGCAGTTAAAGTAAAGGTCATGCAGACTATTGACAATAATAAATTGTAAGATTTGCTATCTTTTTGCTGAGGCCTGCAGTAGGCCATGCATCAAAAACCCATAGGAAAAAAAAATGGTTTGCCCTCGCCCAATAAAAAAAATGCAGTGTACATTTTTCAAGCTTGCTTTTTTGGGGGGGGTCAGAATAGACCTCTTGCATTTCATCCTCTTATCTCTTACATTAGCACACTGGGATAACTGCCCACCAAACAATCAGTTTAATCCTCTGTGCGCACCAGTAGTGTATAATTGAAGTTGTGTAAAATGATCTCTTGCTGGTAGGTGTAGAAATTGGCATGACTATATATTTGAATAAAGGCTGAGTGTAAGCGCTAACAAGTTAATTCAGGTTTCAGTGTGTAAGCCTGAGGTAAAAAAAACCCAATCTCTAATATTGCAGATTAAGTAATTGCCTGGTACCGATTGGAAAACAAAGATGTATTGTTTCAAAGCTCAGGCTGCATGGTAGTTTTTCTTTATAACCTCTTTGATTAAATGGTTAAAAAAAGAGTACAGAATGAACAAAACCAGTAGCGAACAAATAGCTCTCAAAGTTTTGGTTATTGATGCTTAGCAACACAGGCAAGACCAACTCTCTGAAATTAAGCGAGACTTGATGAGTTATGATTTTAGCAGTGAAGTTAAGATATGAAACTGCTTTTTGTTTTTTATTTTTTGACATTGAAGCACAGTTTGAGTCTTTCTGAATGTAATGGATGACTTCGGGTCTTACGTAGAGCAGGCTGAGAACCCAGGGTGATCATTATTGCTGGTCTGTGATTTATTGAGAGATTTGTTAGTCCATAGAGAGCTACATAGTAACCTGCTTTGTTTAGAATTACATCCTAACCCTGACGTGGGGGAAAATAATGTTTAGAATGAGAGAGCAGAAAAGTGCAGCTTTGGACCCTTTGTGGTGGGGCTAACAAAACCTGTGCATATTAAGTGCCAACTGTCATGGGCAGTTTTGCTTGCGGGAGCGTTTGCCCAGCGGAGATAGGACAAACAGCAAGTAATGCAATTTCAGCAGATGGTAACAGTGTAGTCACTGATAACTCAAAAGTCTCAATCTGACAACCTAGCAGTGAAAGGTGCTTTTTTGTGCTGTAAGTCCCGTGGGTTATCCTCCCCATACTTAGTTTCAAAGCAGTAAGATTTATGTAACGTGTTTTAAGATCCTGGTTAAGTGTCTGAGTTTGCTCGTGGATATGTCACGAAGTTTCTTGATAGTTGTATTTAATTGTGATTGGAGTGGAGAAAGCAGTAGGTAAAGAATAGTATTGCAAAATCTACAGCTCGAATATCACCTGTTAGGTAAACAAACATAGTGAAATAGTACTTCAAGTACAAGAAGAACACATAAGGGACTTATCTCACACAGTCTTAGCTGAAGTTTTTTTGCTATATTGTGTATGATTGCTGAGACCCCTTCTCCCTTGATACATCAATTACACTGGCATTTATTATTAAATAAGTAAAGCCAGAAAAGCACATAATATACAAATCTGTTTTTTTTCGTATTAAAAGCATATAAAGGTCCTGTTAGAGTATCTGTTGTGACTGTAAAATAATTGTATTCGGAGCTCGTATTATTTCAATAGTCTGTGTGAGAGAAATCTGTTTTTTGGTGTTTTCTTTAATTTAGATTTCTTGATGATATGGAAGAGAATAAGGATTAGAAAAAAAAACTCCTGCAAGAGTAAGTGTTGAATGCAGAGTATACTCTGCCTGTATATGAGCAATTTCAATGGATGTGATATGCTACCTACTGCTTTGACTAATTGGGTAAAAATATTTCCTAGCTTAAGAAGGCATAAAAGGAAAGTTTTCTTCAGGTAGTTGTTGGTTTGGGACATAAGGTTAGGATTTTAACCTTTTCAATTGCTTTTGTGTCAAGAGAAGAATAACGTAGCTGGTTTGGTTTTTGTATCATTCCAGGTACCAAATACTGACTTTCACAAATCATGATAAAGAATTCAGTTCAGCTGAAGATTTGTCTAACAGTCTTATCCTCACTGAGCTCACCTTATGGGGAAGAGAATATTAAGATATGTCTAGGTGGACTGTGTTTTAGTAGTAGGTGAAGACCTGTAGCTGTGAGCAAAGAAATGGTTTAAGCTCTGCCCAGAAAGCTTTCTTATGTATATAGGTACGAGTAAATGCAGGAAGGAGTGTGAATATTGATTGCTAATAATCTGTGTTTCAAATGCTGATAAAAGTTAGGTTGGTGTGGCAGTAACACTTTTATTGTGCCTCATTGTGTTTGGCACATTTTACTTAGATTACCTCTTTTTAACCAGTCTCTTGCTAGCTTTGCCTCTTCCAAACCAGTGGTTCCTATGGTTACAGGGATGACATTCTTCTGGATCGAGCTTGGAGACTTCTGCAAATGCAGTCATAAAGCTGTTTCTATACGTAGAACCCATACTGTACTGTTAGGATACCCAAGTTAATGCGTTTATTTTCCTTTTAAGCAGCTCTTAAAAAGGGTGATTCTGAGCAGCTGAATTGAGGCCCTATGCAAAGCCTGTCTTCACCACCACATCAGATTATAAAAGGAAAAACCTAATTCCCTCTGAAAAGCTTACAGAAATAAACTTCTGCAGCCAAACCCTCCAAGGTTATCTGTAGCGTGCTCATACCCCCACAGAGCTCTCCATTTGTGTTATTCCCCTTTGATAAATTACACAGCTTGACTTATTGTGCTATCATCCAGCTGTTAAGAATTTTCTCACATGTGCCCAGAGGTAAGCCATTAGTGCAAGAAAAAGTCTTTTAACACTCCCTATTACTGCAGCAGAAAATCCTGCCAACCTGAAGGATTGATTAGTGATTGTGCTGGTCCTCATCTCTGCAGCAGCATTTGGAAGTGGTTCAGGGTGGTTGAGGCTGCTGCATGGCTGTGCAACACATTATTGCTGCTTTCAGGCAATTAGGCTTAGGGAGCAGTGTGTACTCAAAATGATGTGTGTTGGAACCGAGTCTTGGAACTGTCTTTCCTCTTCCTTAATGGGTCTCTGTATTCTCAATGTATCAGGGAGGCCTGTCAGCTGACCTGTGCTTTGAACCTTTCCAAATGAGTTCAGAAAGTTCTGCTATATTGGTGGCTTTGAGTTTAAACATAGTACTTTGATTTAACTCCTCAGATTTGCTTGGTGGGGGAAAGGGGGTGATGGTGTAGGGTGTGAAGTAGTGCTCTGTGTGTGTGTTTTGGCTTTCCTTCAATTCAAGTTTTTTACCTTTATGCCAATTATTGCGCCCTAAAATTCCTAGCATAAGTCATGCAGGCGTTGACTGAAGTGTGACTGTGCATACAATATTTTATTTAGGATTCTCTGTGACTTCAAAGTGAATCACAATAACATTTCTCTGAGGATTGTTGTGTGGGGGGTTTGTTTGTCTGTTTTAGTTTTTGTTTTGTGTTCTATTGATGTTTATTGCAATGAATCCATTTTGGGGCAAGTTATCCTTTTCATATCATAAAGGATAAGCATCTTTTTCTTCCTGTATCCTTCTACCACAACTATATATTTTTCCATTAATAAAAATGCACGATAGAACCTAATTTGTAGCACTTGCAAAGTCTTTAATATTACATGGTCATTCTAGGCATGGATAAAAATCTGGCTTCCTTATGTTTTTTTGCGTACAGTACATCCCATTTCAAATATTATGCCTTTTCTTGTTAAGACGAGCTTTAGATTTGTTTAAGTGGGAATCCAGAAGTATTAGTGCTCACTTGCAGTCCATGATCAAACATACTGATATAGCATTTTCTGCGATAGAGATTTTGGGGATTTTTCAGAGCAGTTCTGTGGCAGAGAGCTGCCAGTTTCACGCTGCTGATGGTTGCAGCATCTCTGTACCTGCAGTCTGCTGAACCAGTTCTTTATTTTGTGTATGCTCTCCTGGTATCCGGAAAGGAAGCCTTTACAAGTGCACCAGGATTGTGCTCAGAAGAAAGCATCTAGTAAATTAATCAACAACTTCCAGTAAGCACAGCGCTTGACTCTCCATGTGCAAGTCTTTCCCACATTGGGCATGCATAAAAAGGTGCAGAATAAGATTGCAGGGGCTCATGATACCTTTAGAATAGGTAGGTGAAGAGCTGGGTAAACCTCACCATTATAGTGTTCAGGAATCCAGTATCATGTTTTTTTCAGGTGCACACACAAAATAATCGACTCAGGTATACTTGAATCTTAACAGCAAGTGAGTTGTGCCCTACTGCAAATCGCTTGTTGCATTTGTGGTTTGACAATGAGAACCTGGACTGTAGTTGGGCTCAATGGTGTTGGATTGTGTTTTTTTTTTTAGTTTTTTAAATATAGTACACTAACAAAAGGATTCAGTTGCTGAACATTGACCACTTGTGTGGATGCTGAGGATCAAAGATAGTACATCCACCTGCAGTGTGCTGATTTTTGCCTCTGGCTCTTCCTAACAGTGTGACACAGATCAAGTTGCTAATAGAGTATCAGTAGCACTCTATGGTGATCTTTTGTCACGGAAGATACTGAAACGAAAGGCTTCCAAGCGATCTGGGTCAGATGCTACTGAAGATAACTGAACACAGCACTTGTGACATCTGTGCTTTTCAGTTTTGTTTTCAGTATGCTGAATGCATGTGGCTAGTGCCTGGGCTCTCCAGGAAGAATACAGCCTGTTACGAGCTAGAGGGGTAGGCAATAACTGAAGATACACAGCAAAATCAGGCCTGAATGTGTTTGGAGAATGACACAACTAAAGCTACCTGATGTTTACTATGCGTATACAGAAAACTGCTTAATATGTTGCCAGCTTACGGGTTGTTGGTCTGAAGAGTTGCGTGTAAGATATGTCACCAAATTTAGTATCTTGCAAAAAAATTACTTCCCACATTTGTACAGTTTGTGTATTGCAGTAGAACGGGCTTTCTTGTTTTCAAGTTCCTTTTACCCCTTTCTGACATGGATCCTGTTCAATATTGTGCTGCTGTGTTCTCTGTGGGCCATTGAGTTCTGAATTACCCTTTGCTGTTTTTGTAGGATTCTGCAGGGTATTTCTTATTTCCAGCGTTATTCAGTACAAATGCAGGAGTTTTTTTTCTTTGGAAGGTGTAGCTGCTTTGAATTTGTGCCCCTTTGGCAGGCGAAGGGAACTTGAATGTAAATACAAACTAAGAGCAAAACTGAAATTCCCTTCTACAGCAATTTTGTAAGACCAGCTACAGAATTAGATTTACAGTTGGGAGACTCTCATTCATAACTGAAGCTGTATTTCTGTTTAAATTCTGCCTTAATATAGTTTTCCAGGAGAAAGTGTGAAAAAGGGAAGAGGACACAGAAGGGCTGAGAATGCTGTGCAGTGAAATAGCAACAGAAATTCTGAGTCTGGAGAGTTAGGAGCTATTTCTGTTTTCTACATATCTGGTTTTTGATCTACAGTATGTATTAAATATTAACATTAGATATTATGGCCTGTAACGTCTGTATTCATATCAAATGTATTTATCAATATGTAGTGTCTATATATAAAACTGTGTTACTTAGTTCATCGAAGCGCATAGTAGTTACTGTTTCTTCCTTATTCTTCAAAGAAAACTTATGGGGTGATACATGATTCCTGAGAAGTGGAGTAAATGGAGCTAGTTATATACTTGGCATAATTAGGTAACTTCTTTTTATACATACCTGACTTCAAATGGTAGTATGGTCCAGCCAGAAGCCGGTTGTTATCAGTTAATAATACTTCAGTAACGTAAGGGTATTAGAACATCAGGACTTTATTCCACTTGGTGTCTGCAGAATATTGCAGAAGAAAGTAATTTTGGTCTGCTTTGTTCTAATCAGCTACTGAAAATGTGTGCCTGCATTCCATTTTTGAATGCAACACTTCATACATTTCTCCAAGCAGGTGATACGAACAAAGCCAACAATTTGGGATTTACATAAATCAAATGCAAACAACCTATGGGAAGGGTGTGACAAAATGCTATCAAAGAAATATAATGTGGGTGGGAAACAAACTGCTTTTAAGCCTCACAGTAGAGATTAGTTGTGGACTTCTTTTACAAAGAAAGCAGAAAACCTGCAAATTAACTGCTGTATATGCTTTTATCAACTGCTAACATTAAACTGTGGTTTGCTGGGTGGTGCTGACTTCTAAACCCAGTTTTTTTCTATTTGATGCAGCTACAGCATCCATATATTCCTGGAGTCAGTTTGGCCTAATTCTTCACTTTCCCTATATGGGGAGGTTTTTATGTAGGAATCAGTTAAACTATTTGTGTGAGGAAGAGATGCAGGCTCAGGCACAGGAATGCTGGAAATCCCATAAGACCAGAGTATTTTGTCGTTGTGTTGTGTAATTCTTTAGACTTTGCTGGGAAAAGGTTCTTTAGAAGTTTCTCATCTCTCCACGCTGGAGTCCGGGTGTATTCATCCTTCTAGGCAAAATACTTGTCGGTGAGACTTTCGCCTCTGAGAGAGATTTCCAACTGCTAAACAGTGAGTATTTGCTACCTTAGAAAGTGCTGGTCTTCAACCAGCAGTGCAGTATTTGTGAGGCTAAGAGAAGTGTCAGGTGAAAGGTGACTTTCTAGCCTGGCAAAGGAGGGGGGAGATCTTGGCAGGTTTGGATTTGAGGAGTAGGCTTTTTCAGAACTGGTTATGCGTGTTGTTAAATAGCTGCTGGATAAGTCAGAAATACTCCTGAAATCAGGGCCTGGTACACCAGGTTTCTTTCAAGGCCTAGTAATTGGACTCGAAGGAGGAATTCACCCTACTCCAGGCTCATTCCCTCCGTAATCTGAGCGCAGCTAGGTGCTGTGAGCTTCCATGTCCTGGCTGTGGGCATGCTAGGGTCAGGAACTGCAGCCTTGCTGCGGGAAGTGTTGCCCATACAGCTTAGCAGTAGCCAGAGGTATATTCAGGCTTCGGAATTAACTTTGACCAGTCACTAAACCACTGGCATTTGGGCTGAAATGGGTGAAAAGGCAGTAAGAAAAGGAGAGATGTTTTTGGGGCTTAGACAATTTGGAAAGCTGCTGTGTCTGTTCTGTTCTCAGATGGATGTAGCTCAACCAGCTCTTTAGGTGATGTATTTTTTTTTTGCAGACTACTTATGTCTGTGTGTTTTAAGGGGGGTGTGGGGGGGGAGAAACCCAAAACTATTCCAGGATGAAAATAATCACATAAACATGCATATAAAAAGGAAGAGCCTCATTAAAAAGAGAACAGGCTCCAGAAATTGCAGACAAAACATCAATCCTTTCTTACCAAAGGATAATAAATTCTCCTTATAGAATTTGAATTCTAACCTATTATAAATGCATTTTACTCTGAAGACTAATTTAGCAACTGGGTCAGTGGCTACAATACCACCCTCATCAGTTATATGATGGATAGGGGCATCTTGACACTGCCTGTGCTCTTTGAAAGGTTTCCAACAGATTCCTCTGTCATTTTGTGACTGCATTCAATCCCCAGCTTTCAAAACCAATAAAATATGTAATGATTTTGTAGTTGCTAATGCTACATATTTATAAAGATAAAAAAATAGTCTACCCTGAAGCATAGTCCTTTCATTTATTGTTATTCAGATGAGTAATAGTATTTCGTCATAATAATTTGTTAAAGTTAGTTTAAATGAAGAATGACCTCTCTGTGGGAAATCTGGGGTGAGCAGAGCATCTAATTGCCTTTTTTTTTAATGTGGATAAGAATAGCTTGTTTTGTTGTTTCATCAGCCATTTTGAAGGCTAAGTATTCTATTTCAGGAAGAACACTAAACTAAATAAAGAATAATTCTTACAGGTTTAATTATTTACAAAAACTAGCTGGAGCCTGAGCAATGAGAATCTTGAGAGGTTGAGCCAGGTATAAGCAGATAGTTGACTAACTTTCTGCATGCAGTTGTTAGAGTAGGTTAATCCATGCCTGGCGCAGTCCTGAGGTTCACACACTAGGGCCTCTCGGGGCAGACTACCCTTGATAGGAATAGCGTCGGGCTCTATGGTGGCTTTGTGCTGGTGATGCAACACCACCACTGCATCTAGCAGAAGCTGCCACTTCTTTTGTTCTAGCTTGGGAACCCGAAGCACACTAAAGCAAACAAAACCACCAACCCCAAAAAGCACTCCCCAGCCAAACAGAAGGAAATCAAAGGTAAGCGTCTACCCATTTTTTTTTTAATGGGTATGTCAGCCGTCACTCAGAATTGCAACCTCAAGTCTGTTCAGATTCACAGACTTTATCAAATATAAACCAGTGTTTGCAAAACCAGTTAAATCATCAATGAGTTAATTGTATCATGCTGAAGTACAGCCTTAAAATGATATAAGAATATGATGTGGTGGAACTATTGAAATGCATTTGCAAAAAGCTTTTTCAGTTTTCTTTTGTTCTTGCAGGTACTGATTTGTTCTGTGATTATTTTTGGCAGACTAGTTCTGTGATGGCAACCGTACAATATTTGTGTACAGGCAAAACATAGCACAAGTTTATATAACATATTAACGTTGCAACTAATTTTGTTTTGCTGCAAAGATTGTGTGCTGTTAACATTACTGAGTTGCCATACTTGACTGAATCAATTTTAAAGCATTCACTCGTTTAAGTGTGTCATTTCTGGGTGCATTTTCAGAAGGCAGTTTTTTGCATTTGAAAAGAACTTTAAGTTTCTGCTATTGAGCAAATAATGTAAAGATGTGCTGCATCATTATTAACAGCAACTTCAATTTTGACTGTCTAGTAACTTTCCACCTACACTTCTTGAATGGCAGTTCTTACGGTGGAATTTGGACAAGGATAGCATAAGGGTTATGTAATGCTTACAATGAACTCAAGGCTATCGGTCCATAACTAGGTATCTGGGACTCAAATGAGCAAAATCATGGCTATTGGTGTTCCCAGTGTTGTTGGAGTATCTCCTCCTAATTGTAATTAATTTGGTTCTAAAATATCTACCTGTCTTTTGACTAATTTGTCCTACTTCAGTACACAGAAGGGAGATGTTGCATCAGCTGAGATTTCTAGAATGCTGCTAGTTGCCCGAAACTCCCTGTAGGGACTGATGTAGGAGTCATATTCCTTATTTGAGACATGTGTTCTATGGTTACATGAACCATGACACTAGTCTTTTTCATTTTCTCTCTTTTGATCAAAAAGAGAACATAGGGTGACAAATTGTGTTGGTCTAGAGTCTGAAGCTAGATACAAACCTCACCTTCAGTACCATCAAAACTCCTGTCAAGTTGGTGTAAGGTTCGTTGTTGACGTTCAGTGTCTGTGCATTGTGTTTCTGGTGAATTATCTGCTTGAGTCTTAGATAAGACTTTTTTTTTAACCAGGAAGAAACATTTTACTAAACAGCCTTAAGTGTAGAGTATAAAAGATTAATGATGCTAGAAAATATTTTCTCCCAAAGCAAAATATTATTGCAGCTTAGCATGATTAGTAATAACAATATATGTCAAATAGTAATGTGGAGCTTTGATTTCTTTTTATGTATCTGAACTTGCACATCAGCTATGGAAAACAGCCTTTATGAAAATCCGTTATGTGTCCTAGAAGATGCAGAGCAAGAACATCACATTCGTTGAGCTGGGCAATTAGGTTTTCTCAGGTGTATTATTAAGGAAGAATTATGCTTTGTTTCTATATTCTAGAAGCTATTTTATGTATAAATTTTTGAATGGTGACAGCACTTTTCTATTGTTTCTTACTATAATAAACAACAAATGATGCTATAGAGGCAGACTATTTCTAAGTACTCTGAGACAAAATGGGGTAGAAGATATAGCAGAATAGAAGTTGGTTGGTAAAGACCTCATGGACAAAGCTGTTCCTATTGTTCCCACAGGGGTACAGCTGGGAGAAAGGTGTAGAATGTGAGAAGGGTGCCTCAGAATACAGTTCAGTTTGCATCACTATGGGTTGTTAACTTCTTAGCTCTTCAATTTAAATTTCATGCTTTGTCATTTACAGTATGGTGTTACATGGTAGAGTTTAAAAGCAGAGAGGGATTTATATGTTTTGTCATGTGGACCTACCTATGAAAAGATGTGCCTCTGAGTCTCTGAAAGCTTCCTTTAGAGTTTTAGAGAAGTCCTGAATTTCTTAATGTATGACTTTTATGAACTGAGTGTATGTACATAATTATATAAAATATACAGGTAAACTGTGGAACAATCCTGTAATCTAAATTGACCTTTAACTACCGTGTCTAGTGCCTTGAAGTCACTGGTCCCGCTCTCATTATTACTATTTGACATTTTAGAAATAGCCTGAGAACTGAGTAGTTGAATGAGAGATGATAGATAATATAAAATCAGATCTTGTGATTCATTATGAGTAATCAGCTTGAATCTCTAGGATTTTTTTAAAAGAATAATCTAACAGGCTTGTACAAGATGAAATTGTCACTGATGTATCTGAGAAAACCAGAGATCTTAGATTTAAAACGTATGTCAAGAAGAGCATTCTGGATAACTCAAGGAACTGGCAATTATGACTTTTAAATGTTATTTCTAATAATTGCAGCTTGACTTGTGATACTGTTCCATTTATCTTACTAAATGTATTTTAATGGCTTGTGATTTAAGAACATCTACCAGTGTGTACATAATAAAATACACATGTACGTATGCACAGAAATGTCTTGCAGTGCTCTGTGTATTCCTTCTGTTTAAAATATCGCCATATGTAACTTCTTCATAGAAAAGCTTATGGACAGATGTAGCTACTGCTAGTTGTCTCCAGTGAAATGGAATGTAAATCTCAGTTCTGCTATTCACACTTACATTGTAAATTTGTCCTCCCGAATGTGAATATTTGTAGCATCAATCTCCATGGGTAAGCTAACAGCCCCCTCCATTTACTTTGTGTGTTTCCATAATGCCAAGGTTTAGAAAACGTGTTATCTTTGGAGCAGATGTTGAACTTAGTTCTGCTTTATGTTTGGATTATGTGTGTATTTGGTTTTGTTAGAAGGTAAAACCACGCTAATAAGACATTTACTGTGCATTCCACCTACTGTCACTTCATCACTTACTATATTTTTGTTATTGCAGCAGTTAATTACAAATGAAGTTGTCTAAACCTTTGTTGCATGTTATAAGGATACAGGCAGTGTATCTTTGTTTTCACTTTACAAAATTCCTTGCTTCATCTGTTTGCTTCAGTTTACAGTATTTCTTGCTCACCCTAGACATAGCAGACTATTATTGATGAGCAATTACAGTAGATGTTTACTGGTTACCTATAAAAGTATCTTCCAGATGGATAATTATCTATAAACAACATATTTATCAAGGGGAGCATCAATGGCAGCTTGGAGAAGACAAATATAGTCAGCTCCTTAACTTTCTCATGATGAAAACTTGTACTTGCTTTAAAATGGCAATTTTCTTACTGAGAAGGAGAGAAGTTTAACAGTTCAGGCATCGTCTATCTGGTGTTTCTGTGGATCAGTGGAGATATGAGTGTAAACCTGGTGAATAAATCTGAGAAAATCCTCAACTGTGGAAGACTTATTCTTGGCAGAAGTGATAAAATAGTCTTGATGGGGATTGGAAGCAGGGGGGCAGCCAGGGTGTTGACTCATCTTTAATAATGGCACACAATCTGTATCTTGCCCTTACAGTGCATCACTGTGTGCTGATTGTAGTCCTCACTAGGGCCCAAACAGCCTTTTCTTAGGCTCTTAAACATAAATGAAGGTGTGAGAGACCTCTCACCTTTAGATAGATGCTGGTGGTTGTCCTTTTGCACAACCAGTTTCCTTCCGCTTGTTACATTAAACAGCTCCAAGCTTTTAACAAAGGAAAGCCTGTTTGTGAAGTGCTGTGGAGATAACTGAAGCAAAAGCTGTTTGAAGAAGGCATGAGTTTATCTGAGGGCAGAGGAAGAGGAAGATGCAGTGTGAGTTCACTTCTTTGCTTTCTTCATTGAAGGTGGCTGGATGATGGAATAGTAGTAGTAAGCAAAGCAAAAAGGGGAGGAAAAAAGTGAGTGTTGATTAGAGCAGCAAAAGGAGGAAAGCCAGGTAGCTATGTGAAATAATTCAGTCATTCTATGTCCAAATAACATTATTTTGACTGTTTTGTTGCTGTTGTTAGTGACAGATCTATTGCACTAAAGTGTTAGCTTTAAATATGTCTACATGCATATGTAACAACTTACAAATGTCTTAAATCAACCTACTTGAGGAGTGATGCTGCATGCAAACACGAATAATTGCATGTACATTCTCTGGGAAAACACTTTGAATGAAAAAGAGTCTTCATGGGTAACAGATTAAACTAATGTTCCTCTCTTCACATATACAGCTACAGTATCTGGTCCTGATGACTAGAACGAGGGTGGTGGTGGTGGGGATGGCACACACATGTCAGAGGAGAACAGATACCTTAAGATCAAGACTTTATTACACTCGAATGCTAGAGGGAAAAGTCCTCCCAGTAAGTTGTCCTTTCCAGCTGTAGTTAAATTAATTTACAGGAGTGTTACTAGTTTTCACAATGGTATTCTTGCTGCTCTTCAGAGTAGCCATCCTCACTTGTCTTCCTTATCCCACTGTAAGAAAAAGGATTTAGCAAATTACCTCACCACTGCTAAGGCCTATTTAGCAAACTTTGGATCCCTCTTACAGTTTGCCTGCTAGCTGTCTCTCTGATATGCAACACAGTACCATCCAGTTTCTCAGGGAAGAAGTAGAATTGGTATGTCATTGAAAACAGCTTAAGGTCTGCATTGAGGCTTCAAGTTTTACTAACAGTAGCTGAATGTTTTCTCACAAGTTTTTTTCAAAGACATGTCCAGCAGATATGATCACTTCTGTATTGTAAAACGGAACTGGTAGGAAAGCAATGAGGCTTTTGCCCTGTCCCATGTAAGGCGAGTTTAGATGATTTTCATATTGCCTTTACAATCTTTGTTGCCTGGTTGAACGATAGGAGCTACAGATGTAGATGACAATTCTGCCTGCCTTTGTAAGTAGGCAAATGCTGGAGAATATATGTAAGCAGTTACCCATCTAAGGCAGCTGACGGATAGTTTCCAATGCAGCTAGATATAATTATATTTAATGGCTCATGCAGCCACTGGAATGAAAGTAAGTTTCTAGAACAACTACTTGAAGCTGCAAGTCAATATTGGCATCTTCTTCCCTCTTTCTAGTTTACTTGCAGTGTTTGGAACAAAAAAGAAAGCTAGCTGCACAGCGGAAATTTTCATCCTGTGTGCTCCTGGCAAGGGAGCGAAGTAGCTGAAAACAGTCCCAACAAGGGAACCTTCAAGTCTCTGATAATTTGCTGTATTAAGTGCTGATAAGGAGCCTGAGTTCGATTAGGTACTTTTGATGTTGGCAACTTTTCTGGTGCCAGTAATAAAGCTTTTTAATAGTGTGAAAGCAATTTATTATTTTAACACTGTGGCTAATAAACTATACTTGGGTGTCTTGTGGATAGTGGACCTTTCTATTTTATACATCTGATATGTTACAGGTTCAGACTTTCTCTTCAGATGAGCTGCTGAAAGTTTTGAAGTATCCATAGTAAGTCTATCTTTTACTGACATTGTTTCTTTCACCAGCAGTCACTGAATATTAACCACCACTTCAATTTCCCCTCTTTAAAGCAAGTGTTGATACTGCAAACAATATAGTAAGTTCCTGGTGTTTGGAAGGCATGCTTAGTGGGACATCTTGGCCAGTCTTCATTTCAGAACATGTAATTATTTGTGAACTAGTCTCAATAGATAGGTGTCAAGCCAAAACCACATCCTTTCAAAGACCCTTAGCTACCCTGCTTATGAGTTCGTAGATGTTTTGTTTCTTTTCCCAAATGTTTAACTTAAAATGTCCTTCCTGCAGCTAAGCCTGCTGCATCCTCTTCTGTTGTCTTTAGCTAATGAGAATAATTGATCTTTTTCTTCTTTATATTGTCCCTTTATGTGTGTGTAGACAGTTAAATCTACACTCAGTCTTTTGCTAAAGTGAACATGCCTTATTCTCTTTCTTCGTCTATCCTGAGGGCTTTCCCACCTCACCCCCATCCTTGAGGTTTTTTTTCTTCTCTTCTAAACTTTCTTGGATTTATGTATTTTGAAATGTGTCAAAAATGCGCTGCTTCAAACAAGACCGAGCCACTGTAGGAATAAAAAGCTACCTCAGGTCACTTTCTACCAGTATAAGCGATGGGATCCCTTTAATATTTGTCTGTTCTGACAAGTTTATTCTTCAGGTTTAATTTTTTCAAACATTGAAATAAAGTATTTGTTCTAGTAACATTTCTAACACTCGCATTGTGTGGCTTTCTATGCTGGTCAGACTCTAGATTCGCTTACTCTAAATCCTTGTTCTCCTTCCTACCTTCATTTAGGATGCAAGGTAGGTCAGCTGTCTAGTGTCCCATCAGCACTTCTTGGAATAGTGTCTGCTAAAGGTGGTCTCAATCTAGGAAGAAGTCACACGTAGTCCATGTTCATGCACAGGTATATGCATGCATGTATGTATTTCATTAAAGAGGAATGAAAAAGATACACACATGTTAAGATACTTCAGAATTATATCATGCTGAATTTGAAGTTTCTATTGAGGTTGAGAGGATTATTAATGTAAAAATTGTGGAGTGGAGGCTGGATGGGGATCAGTGTGGTGTGAAACTTGCTGGTTCCATTGCAGTGACTTAATGGCTATGCACTTTTTTTTCCTTACTCATTATCAGGGGCTCTAAATAATAACAATATCCTTAACAATAAGAGCTCTAAACTGGTCTGGTGACATCTGTAATCTTGCAGTGTAGCAGAGGCAAATTATTAATTTCTGCTTTTTTTAAGACTTAATGGAGTATAACCTTCAAAGGTAGATGTTTTTTTTTTCCTTTGGACAATGTGGTATTGAAATTGTATCAATAGACCTACAGGACTTGAGCTACCCGGCAGCTCTATATTAAATTTCCCTCCCTGCTGACACCTGTAAACTGCAGGGAAATGCACTAATGTAATTTAATGTTTGCTTTTCTCCATAACGTTTTAGATTTAATTCTGAATAGGTGTTATTCTTGAGTCCAAAATTAACTATTTTTAATCTGCAAATGAATTTAAAGCAAATTAAAGGCAAAGATGTTTCCCAGTATTACTATTTAAAGACTTTAAGGCAGCAAGCAGAAAAGCATAACAAAAAATGATCCACTTGTAATCAACTGCTTTGAAGAGACATTGTACCAAGACCGTCACCTCTTCTGAATACTTAAGCTGTATTCATGGAATAGAATAGATATCTCCTCTTCTGGGAAAGCAATAATTAATTTCAAAGGCATGTTTAATCAGTTGAGTATTTATTATTCTGTAAGGCTAAATAGGCAACTAAACTAAATGGAAGTTGAGCTTATTCCACCTGAAGCGATTTTATGCCACCTTTCATTTTCTCTTTTTGGCCTTTTCAGTGATTTCTACACTAGAAAGGAAATCCTTTGCCAGGCACCAGTAGATGAGTCTGTTACAATGCATATTCTGCATCAGAGAAACTTACTATGAAACACTGTGTTTAAACATGAGCTCGGCACAGTTTTCCTTTTGGTGTGATTCTGGTCTACACCAGCCCTTGTTTCCTGTGTTCAGTGGCATCAAGAGTTGTGATCTTGTGCCAGCAAAACCTCCATTATCTGTGAATGTGTATAGGGACAAAGCTGTACCAGTAAAAGCATGTTGAATTTGTGTGATATACTTGACCAAAACAGTGATGAGAGACAGGGAATTGTTTGCTTAGTGTGTTCCAAGTTAAAGGAATATGTTGTGGCTCTTGAAGTAAAAGACGTGGAAGAAGTGATCTTCTGGACTGAAGAGCACTTCCTTTAGAGTTTTCCACTGGTTTCTGTGGCAGCTCACCATTGTTTCGGAGCCTAATTTAGCTAGAGGAAACATTCATATGCCTTGTTGCAAATTATGCTGTTTGGTAATCCATACAGTTCACAACTGTTCAATTGAGTTGTTTAGGTCTATCACATCTACACTTCTAAAACTGAGCTGAGTATTGCTGTATGGTTGGTTTCAAAGGTGCTGCTTCCAATGCTGTGTTTGTATTATGTGATTGTATTTGTGGATATTTAATGTATTAACAGCGTGGATTTCTTTAACTTAACAGGAAATAATTCTGTGAAGTCTTCAAAAAGAAGAGAGAAATAGGAGTATGGAAGGTGGTGGTGGGGTTAATTTAATTGGAGAGGGGAGGCAAAGAGCCAGTAAACAATTAAGATTTAAAAACAATAAATTCAACAAAAGAGGGATAATACTTTACCACAGTAAAGCATCATAATGGTTCATCGAAACTCTTTTAACTGGCTGAAAAATCTCAAGTTAACGATGCTCTTGCCTAAGTCCTTAGCTTGTGCTTTTAGGATGATGCCATTTAATTGTTAATGAAGTACAATATGTAGTACAAGTCTAAGATAAATGTTTGGTTTTTTTAAGTTGTCCTTCAGTTTTAAAGGAGCTACAAAATGTGGTGTCTCTGTCTCTTGTTAACCCTGCTTAGAGAAGTAAGCTGAAAAATCACTGAAGATGTGTAACAAACCAGACCTGATCAGCCCCTCGCTGCTGTGTCAGTCTTTTTATTTATGTCCTACCACATTGTTAGCACTGTAAATGCAATCTTTGATACTCCGTGGTTTGGGTTTTTTTTTTTCATTATATAGCACATTTCTAGTTATAAAGACAATGGGTTTACTCCTTAAAGAAACTTCCCAGATCACAGGAAGCTGAGAACATGAGGCTCTACTTGCTTAATGTGCAAAATGTCTATCAATGAATACATTGCAATTCTTTTAAAAGGAAATGGGTCAGGAGTAATAAAAAAGAGAACCCCCAATCCAACAACCAAACGACCCACAACCTATGCAAGAACTTTCCAAGATGGTAAAATGAAACATGTACGTTTTGTACCTGGCTTTTGAAAGATCTCCAAAGAAAACCTTGGTCTGCATCTTGTGGATTTGGAGAGAGTTACTAATCTATCAGAGACTGAGGCAGTTCGGACTTTCAAGCTGTAGACAAACTCTAATGTTTAATATGTGAAATATTATGTATTAACAATCGGAATATGCACTTGAAATACCAGCCTCAAATCCTACTGAAGTGTGTGACAAGTGCCTGTCTCAATAGATAACATTTTAGTAATGCTTTTGGCCTGTAGGAGTATATGAGTGTGAGGGACTTGAAGCAATCCAAAGGGAGAAGTATGCCAATGCTTCATGTGTGGTAATCTGTCGATCTCCTTTAGATGAAGATGAAAAACTCATAAAAGGTTTTAGAACTGGGGCACTATAATTTGGAGGAAATAATTAAAACGTGACATCCTGCAGACCAGAAATGAAACAGTTAATGATGAAGATAAGAAAGCATTTCTGTACATATTTCCATTACATGCTCATTCTGTCCATATGCAGTAAGTGTGACACGATTGCGAGTTGCTTTATAATTGCTTAAAGGCTTGAGAAATGAATTTTAAATACAGAAAACTACAATGCTTATTAAATATGGTGTAAAAACATTTTATGTATTTACATATTAAGGTTTGAAATTCAATCTAACTTTCAAAACAATTGCAAGTAATTGTGAAGACTGATTACTTTAACTGGACAACTTGCAATCAAGGTGTTAAATTATGGGATTAAAAAAGTTTAAAAGAAAAAGCTGGAGATGCTCAGCTATAAAGTGGAAAACCAGACACCTGATCATGTTGCCACTGTGCTGTAATTAAAGCTAATCATATTACTGGACCAGGAAGCCAAGACATGAGGGTATGTTCTCTGCTAACCTTTGCATACACATGACCTGTGGATTAGTTTTCTCATATTTGTGAAACAGTTCTTTTCCTTCCTACCCTGCTTTAATCTCTGAACTTGTAAAGGTTTTCCAAACAAGGATTGTTGTCCAGTGCGTTAGCATCTAACTCAGGTGTGCTGTCATCTCTGGGAGTGAACTGGAGCTTACCTAGATCCAGTAGAAGTGCTTCATGTTCATAAGTGAATGTCTTTGCGCTGTAAGTTCTGGTCTTAGACCTACAAAAGTATAATCAGTCCCTTCTTGTACTTAAGCTGCTACTTGGGTTTTTAAAAGGAAAGATAAGACATTTAGGAAGCACACAGACAATTCTGTATGTGTTAAGAAGGACAATGGTGATAAATCTAGTAGAGAATTACACTGTAATAGAAAACAAAACCAAAGATGACTGTCTCCATCAGAAAGTGATGGCAGCTCTCTGTTTTATGGATCTTGTGAATGAGTAAATAGAAGCAAGATTCTTTCTTAGCATGAGTCAGCTGTGCCTTAGTTTCTTTTTCTTTTTGAGAGTGGTTTTGATGTAATCATACAATATATACTGGCTTTTCTAAAGGAGATCACTCCATGGTTTTAATTACACTGGAATAGATAAATCTCCATACTTGTACAATGTGCATATATAATTCCCATCCTTAATAAATTGCAGTTATCATCTCACGTAGTTATGATTGCTAAGCATTTTTTTTGAGGGCTGCTTCGGCTGTTGCACACACAATCCCATGACAAAATATATGTACAGGCTTAGCTTTGCATACTTTTCAAGGTGATTTAAGTCACAAGCTCAACCCATTCTGTTCTCTTAAGATATAATATGCTGCTGCTTCTTCACCTTCAACCGTTATAATGAGGGTTTTTCTTTCCATATCCTTCCCCAGCTCTGCTTCTTCCATGTTCTGTAGAGAAATGCTTCTTGCTCCAAGTGCAAGAACCAGATCGTTGCTTGCCGCATCAAGATGATTCAGTGTATTTATTCCTGTCATTTGCTTCCTGGGTTCTGAGTTTTCTGTCTCTGCATGTGCGTGAGATGGGGATGTACTGTATCATGGGTACCGTATCGGGGTTGATCTATTAGATGTTCCCAGGATTTCCCTGATTAACAGTAGAATGGAAAAAATGGCAGCACCGGTTTACCAGTTTTCTCTAAAAGAAAAAGCTTTCTTTAGCACAGTGGGCATTATTTCATACTCAGCCTCTGCAACATAGGGAATTTAGGCTCAATGCCTGTATTTACTTGAGGAAATTAAAATCCACACTTTTTTTTTTTCCCTAATAAAAAAAAAAAAGAGAGAAACTTTGTGTGGTGAAGGTATTCTTACAGCTTCTGGTTGGAAGTTGCCCTTTGAAGCAAAACAAATATTCATGAGTCACTGGCATATGAAAAGGAGAAGAAAGCTTAACCGTTTAACCAAGAGATGAGGAAATGTATTTGTGAAATCCAGAAGATTTGTTCCTTTTAAGAGCAATGTATGTGTTTTAGTTTTAAATTTTGCTGATGGCAAGATACTTAATTATAAAAGTGTCTGTGGAAACAAGACACACATGCAGTTTGGAGAAAACACTGCCATTAACACTGAAATGTAGAATTAAAGTAGTATGGATAACACCAGCTGTAGAAATAGTTCCAGAAGTACCTGCAGGCTTATTCTTAAGGCACAACCAACTTCTATTGAAGTGTATTCTGCATGGTGTGTAGGAAGCTGATTAGGTGATAACCTGTTGCGCTACAGGAGTATCTTCTATTCTTCTAGCAGTCAGTTCTTTAAATAAAAGAACTTTGCTGTCTAACAAAACGTATTGTTGTCTGGTACACAGAAATATGTAATTTAACACATCTTATCTAGCAGCTATATACTTTTATCAACTCAATAGACTCTTCTGTTTTCCTTCTGGGTGTGCTGTGATTACTTTCTTTTATCAGGTATTTATTTAAAAGAGCTACAATGAATATATGTAATATTTTGAGCTTAAAGTATCAGTTGCATTTTATTAACTTGCATAGGAATGCTTATTTTTAATAAAAGTAGTATTGTGGAACTAAGATATCTTAATGCCTACACAGAAGAGTAGCTCATATTTTTCTTCCACCTGTGCTGATGCAGCTCCACTACTTGGGAATCCGACACAATAAATTAGCAAAATAAAACTACACACATAGCATATTTTACTATGACTAAGGGCAAACAATATTAGGTGCTAATTTATATGCTAAAGCATGATCCTGCTTTATGTATGTGACCAAGTTTAAAATATACATGAATTTACTTAGCTCCATAAGCGTTTGCATTATCAAGGCAAAAAAAAAAAGTAACTGGATCCTACTCCTAGTCATATGCATTCAAAAGGGTCATAAATAGAATAGCACTATAGGACTGAGGTACAGGTAGAATAGCTACAAACCATTGCAAACATTTAGCACGCTTTCTCCTAATCTCATTTGAGAATCAAAATGAAGAAGGGTTATTGGATCTGTATGAGCATCATATTTAATCCTGTTTTAATGGTGGTTTCCATTATTATGAGTAACTATTAGCAAAACAATGTCTCCTTTTTCCCTGGGAAAGAATCAATAGCACAGTGGTAGTTATCTGGGGAAGCTGCTGTATGATGGTGTTGGGGGTGGGGGGATGTGTTCAGCTGGCAAGAGCTGTTTCAAGAGAAACTTGCGTAGGTGGAGGTGATATATTTAAACATAAATCACAAATCAGTCTCAGCTGCTTTTTAGATCTGCCAGAACACTCACTTGCAGAAAGCTTTTCAAACTATGGTGGTTGCGCAATAGTACTTTCTTGTGCTTCATAACAAACTCCAGAAATTTTGTAAATGAAACTGTTGAACAATAAAAAACGTAGGTAAAACTTATTTGGGCCATCCTCATAAAGTAACAGTGTCTTAAACCGCATGCAGTGCATGTGACTGAATAGTGAAGAGTAGATGTTACCTTTAAATGACCTTAACATAAATCACTGTACTGCCGATATTACTTGTAGTTGTCATGATTCATGTTTACAGCTGCCAGCTCTCCCCCAGTGATCCAGTTTAAGTGTTATGCATGGAGGAGGAATTAGAGAAGTGCTTACTGGAAACCTAATTAAGCCCATAATGCATTTAGGGTGAACTCCTTGTTCCTTAAATGCCTGAATATGCAGAGTAACAACAATCCTCCAAGGGGAGGATTCAGTGTATGTTTTAGGAAACAATTCCCTAAAATCAGCTGCTGGGATCTCTGAAAAATTTATTTAGCTGGTTGTGAGGGTTTTGAAGGGCACGAAGAAATTGTTAATATACTTGCCCCTTAGACAAAGTTTAAAGGGACTGATCCATAATTTACTTTGCTTTTAAGTACTTAAAGTAGTACTTTAATGGTTAGACCAGGGGTAGTAGCATTAAACTGAAAAAGAGTAGATTTAGAATAGATATAAGGAAGAAATTCTTCCCTTTGAGGGTGGTGAGGTGCTGGCACAGGTTGCCCAAAGCAGCTGTGGCTGCCTCATCCCTGGCAGTGTTCAAGGCCAAGCTGGAAGAGGCTTGGAGCAGCCTGGTCTAGTGGAAGGTGTCCCTGCCTGTGGGAAGGGGTTGGAACTGGATGAGCTTTAAGGTTCCTTCCAGCCCTAATTGTTTGATGATTCTGAGAGTGATTGAGCATTTTAGTAAATAGGTGCTGGTTTAGGATTTCAGGAAGATTAGCTTCGTAAGAGTCTGGAATTTGTACATTGCTTCTTCAACTTCTGGAATAAGGTTGTCCATATCTCCTAGATTCCCAGTGCCTGAGAAAAACTGGTCCGTGATGTCTTACGGCATGACAGAACCTAGGATACTTTTTATCACCAGAGACTGAGCTCTCTTAATAACAAATCTATGGTAGCTGTGGTAAATATAAGGGGTGAGGGGAAGCCCCCGAAATGAACTCTACACATGCAAACTGAGTAAAGCCTGTAGGGGATAAGTTCAAAGACACAAATGCTGTTCACCACCTGAATTGTAACCATGACTTTGCAAACTTTCCCCTGTAGGACCAAACCATACCCTCTTCTTTCAGCGGCCTTATTAATACTTACAAAGTGGATTGAAGTTGAGGCTAACCAGTAAGTTTGGAATAATGAGCATTCATGTTGCCATTTCTTCCATGTGAGAAGCTAAATTTGTATAGTGTTTTTGCTGTTAAGTTTTTCAAAAAATATCAATAGGGATTCAGTAGGAATCCTCTACATAAAAGTGAAGTAAATTAACTTGTCTGTGTTCAGCTGTTATTTATAGCATTGCTACAAGCCAAGACATTTGAAAATTGAGCTCCCAAAGGTGAACACTGTTATATTCTTTATTTTTGTGTATCCCTTTCAGTCTTTCCCCTGTTAATAAAATGTGTGAATGACCATGTACTGTGACTTTCATACTGTGAAACAGATGAGAGCTTCAGCAGTGAATCAGACAAATCAAAAGGTTGAAGTCTTGCTGGCATGAAATACAAGGTTTGTGCCACAGCTGTGCAGTAGAGAATTTTCATTAGGTTATATATCTGGGAAGAATTTCTTTATTCCTGCTACCTATGTTAACCTTTAAACTCATGCAAAGCACCAAAGAGACCATAACTTGAGTGTCTTCTGTCACTCCTACTTAAGAATTCCTAAATGGGTATTTTTAACCTTTCAGTGGGAGAGAGAGCAAGTGTTGCCCATTGGGCAAGGCAGAGGCTTAATTAACAGAGCAATAGGTGATCAAGGCAAACAATCCTGCAGTAAGTATTTAGATTATCCCGTTGCTCACTAGTTCATCAGTCGGATGACCTCTCCATTTTAGGGCTACCAGGAATGTCCAAGCCTTTTGTCAGTGTAATTTAGAAGAATCTTAAGGTTTAGCTAGAGGTGTGCAGGGTTTGGGTTTAACATGAAACACAGCTGTATGAACACCTTCTATTAGGTATCCAATTTTATTAGCTATTTATTATGTTTTTAGCTAATTACATTGTTAGGCACAAACAATTGTTAACCCCCCCCCCCGCATATTAAAACCCCAAACTTATAGTTCCCAATATTTCACAAAACAACATTTGCATCACTCAATTTTGTGTAGATGTGTATATAGCAAGCCTTTTTGTCCCCACACTTTAAGGTCTTTGATTAGTGGAATAAGGCAATCAGAACAGGTCTTGTATTCAGCTATATGCTACTGGGGATTTGCTGAGTGGGGGCTGTCGAATTTGCTTGAAAGAAATTGCGCCAGGTTTTTGTCCAAAGAAGAGGACAAAATGTGACCACAAAGTGAAAAGCAGACAGTTAAAAGTAATTAGCTCTTTGTGAGAAACAGAAAAGGTATTTTCCATTTTCCTTACTGCATTACCCAAATATTTTCCTTGTGTCATACTCTAAATTAATATTCATATGTAAAACAAATTAGGCAAGCTGGATCTGTAGTTTTTAACTAAGAATGATGACACAAAAGACACATGTAGTAGTAGTAGTAGTAGTAGTGTACATCCTCCAAGGGTGTTAAAAAGCATTTGAGACATAAATGAATCCGAAATATTTTGGTTTTTATTTGCCATCAAAGCATTGCTTCGCTTTGCTTCCACGTAGTCATTAAGCACCAATCTTTTGCTAAAAACCTGCACCTTAAAATAATATGGGTCAAAATGTTTCAAATATAAGAAACCATTTATAAAAGGAAAAATAACAGAAAAATCAAATTAGTTGGCAGATTTAGTTGCTGTGAGCTAGATTTCAAACTTTATTTTAAACTCCATTTGACACCTGGTTTTGCCTTAAAATACCTTAAGAAATTTGGCAGCTCTTCCTTTGTTAGTGTGGGAGCAGCGTGGAAGATGAGCAACTTCTGAGACCTTGTAGGAGTGCTGGGAACGACAATGCAGCGTATACTGTGCAAAAGTTGAAATAGCGTTCAAAGTATTGAATGCAAATTCTGCCCTTTCCTTCAGAAGAGACTCATGTACCTTTAGAACAGGTCAATAAGTTTAATTTTTATTTCTTTTTTAATCTTCAGTCATTAAGGGAGCTCAGAGTTCCAGACCTGGCTCATTCTACAGTTGTGAGAACCATGAGCCTATAGAGCTGTTTGTTCTTCTGTCTAATGCTGGCTCTGTAACCTGTTGCATGAGTAGCTGAAAGGCCTGCTGCTTGCTGTTTCTCTGCCCTCCATCCTAGGTGTCAAAAGCACTCAGCTGCAGGATGGGATGCTTCATCCTGCTCGTAGAAGAATGGGCAGCCTGAGTCTGTGCTTTATGGTCTGTTTTTCTGGATATAAGGATGCCGTATGCTGCTCTTAGTGAATTTTTGTAAACAAGTATTGCTTTAGATAGGTAAGAAGGCATCTCCCTGGATGCTTTATTACAGGCCAATGCAAAGTTGTGCTGACCTGTTGTAGGGGGCACAGCAATGAACTCTAGCAGGGTGATCACCTGCCCTCAGTAAGGGTTATTTGTACATGTTCGGTACCAGCTCCAGTGTTACATGGCATTGGTACACTTGTTACTTGTTTTTTTGTTAACAGTTTATGTTGGAAGGAAGCCCCTGTCAAGCGGAGAAGAAGTTGTCAAGGCTCTGTCCAGTTGGATTTTGAATTATCTTCACTGATAGAAACAAATTAAGCCTTCTGGGCAACGTGTTTCATTGTTTGACTGCCATCCCAGGTTAAAAACGTATTTGTCTTCTATTTGTGTTTAATTTCATGCTGTTTCTCTTTCATATTTTGTAACTCTTATTTACTTTCTTTTGCATCAGTGGGCAGGTGCTACTGAGAAGAGCCTGGCTCCTTCTTCTCCATTCCCTTGCATCAGGTGCTTATACACATTGATAATACCCTCCTGAGCCTCTCTTCTCCAGGCTGAACAGCCCTAGTTCCCCAGCTTTTTCTTATGTGTATGATCCTTCAGTCCCTTAGTCATCTTTGTTAATCAAGTCCAAAAGACATCACAAATATTCCACAGTGGATAGAGTACCAAACTTAAAATGTGAGGTCTTTAATCCCTAGAGATCTAGTTAAGCCAGGTTTGAACTTTACCTAAACTAAACTTAACTAGAGTTAAGAAAAAGAAAAGTTTAGAAATGTTAAAATGAATCTCTTTGATCATTCTGAACTGAAGCTGTTTACGGTTTTTTAAGCCAGTGGCTAGGGAGCTGACCTATAATATTTTTCTAATTTGTAAGTCCATAAGATGGACTTGAACTCAGTATCTTCTACCTCTCAAAAGTAGCCAGAGGCATTTTGAGGTAGGCCTTTTGAGGTAGGCCTTTCTGTGGTTCATCAGCTGAAAGCCTCTACTATCTAGATCAATTCTAACTTCAAAA
>JARCZZ010031679.1:49650-72880 GCA_030323915.1 Brotogeris chrysoptera
AGAACAAAAGAGACTCAATAGCCTGTCACATTGAGTGCATTTGAAAAGGGAGAATGGGGGGGAGAACCCAAAATGCTTCTATTCAGGGTCAGTTGGTCTGCATTTGTTTCTTTGATTTTTCAAGTCAGTAGCTAAATTGAAAAAACAATTATTTACATGTGTCTAACTACATGCTTCTCCTCTGCCAGCCAGTTGTTGGATATGGGCATTTCAACGACTGCTCTTCTTGCTGAAGAGACTTAACTTCCCATCCCTCACCCCGCTTTTATCTAGCAGACTATGAGAATAGCTTAATGGAGAGTATATCAGTCCCTTTGTTAGCTCATTTCATTACTGAAGGGACAGAAAGAAGTCAGTTCTTTGATTCCCCCCCCCCCCCCCAGTCACTGGAAATTTCTAAACAGTTTATGGAGCTATATAAAAATATGTGGAGCAATGCCTATGGGGGAGATATTGGGGAGATTTGTCTTGAAGGTAGAACTTGGGTAATTTACATGTTGTTCTATTGAAATGACAGTCTTAACTCTGTGTGTATTAAAGCAGAAGAGTGTATGAAAACAGAAGTCTCTTAAGTGTTGCTTAAGATTTGAAGCTTCGAGGGCAGGCACTCGATTGCCTTGTAAGTCATGGGGGCATCAGCAGTGCAGGTGCTCCAGAGGAAACTTGGTGCAACATTGAGGTTCTAGTCTCATTTATGCTTGCGAAGGTGTTTGGGCTAAGTGACTTGAGAAACCCCTTCTAAACAAAGGTATGGACTTGTGTAGTCTAAATGACCAGTGGAGTTTTTTGTTTGGTGTTTTTTTCTTGGGTTTTTTTTTGTTTGTTTTTTTAATACAGATTCTGCTCAAACTCATTAACTAACATCATTCTAATATCCTTAAAAGTGGATATTATGTGTCATCCAATAATTCTTAATGTTCATAAATTTTTTTCCTCGCACAAAGATCAAATATGATTATGCAAACATTTCTTTGCTGTTCTCTATGTAATAAAACACGCGAGAACAATTACAAATGTGCTGCTAAAAACCATAGCACTATTCATAAAGCGCATTACTTCCTTAGACTTCCCAAATTCTAATTAGAACTTTACAAAGCAATAACAAAGGTAGCAACTGGATTCGAAACTAATAATTCTAAGCTCAGTGCAAACCGGAAAGCCCCAGTGCCAGGAAAATAATACAGGACACCTGTTTTATATGGTACACATCAAAAGCAAGCCCCAAGGACAATAACTTTTAATATAATCATTATTAAATGTTTATTAGCCAAAGCTCCAAATTTCAAGGAATGTATTGTAGTAGAGAAACCGCTATCTCCCAGACACAGAAAATCTTTGTATTTTGATGATTAAGATTTTGGTTGCAAATAATCTTCTGGCCCAAGGTAGCAAGTGTTATTACTGCACTTAGGAAGTAATGAAAGCATATTTCTTATCATTCAGTTTTCCTGTTTATAATTTAAAGTGCACTTCTGTTCCTCTCTCTGTTTGAAATTAAATTCTTACACTAAATACTTCATAGCTTTTTGTTCTCCTGGAGATAACAAAATTACTAATGAAAAAAGTCTGTTCAAACAAACCCAGAGAGGGATTCAGATGCAGAAACTCTAGAGAAGTTTATTACTGTTTTGAAGATGCACAACTTTAGCTTGACTAAGTCCAGTTATTATTTTATTTTCTCAGTTGTTGCAGCAAATGAAACAGAACTGGATTTAAATCCAGACCAAAACTTTAAACCTCTATTCTTGTTCTCCTATGAATGACTACCCGTCAATAAGCTCTCCTTCAGGACTACTTCATTACATACCACTAAGTGTACACTGGGACAGGGAATTGAATTTGGATTCTCCCCTATCTTGAAAGAAGGAAAAAGCAATAATAAATAAAATGAAAGTACATACAGGACTTGCCCCAATAAATAATGAAGGTGGGAGCAAGCCTTTCTTGTAATTAGTGATGCTGTAATAGACCACACAGGTGAAGCCTCTTTTTGATTGCTGCTGGCATTTAATTGCTAATGCCTAATGAGGAGTTAGGGCTGATTTAGGCAGGGGGTTTTAAACTGAGGAAGAAGTGCTTGAAGTAATAGCAAACTGAAAATTGGTTGGTCTGAGTTTTTGGACTTACCTGCTGCTGGGGGATTAGTAGTAGGAGCTGGAGTTACTTCTATTAGGGTGGTGCTGTGCATGTAGACTCCATAGCTTTGGGTAGAGCTTGATCTACAGAGGATGTTGGTGCTCCTGGAGGCGAAAGAGATCCTGTTAGAATGGTGTGTCTTGCAGCATGAAAGGGGCTCTCTTAATGGAGAACAGAAGTTGCTAAGCTGGAGTTATGAGAATAAGTTCAGAGTAGTTTTGAATTGAGTGATTGTTGCTGGCTCAGATTAAACCAAAGCAAAACCCAATGAGTAGTATTATATAGACATTTAAATACAGAACTTTGAAAAATCAATAGAGTTTATTATTGAAATGACCTAGATTCTTAACTTTGACATCACTGTAAATCAGTTACGTGAAAAATGGTTAGAGAACAACTTCTCTGAACGAATGACAGTGGGATATTGGATTTAATCAGAGCATATGAGAGGAAGAAAAAGGAGATGATGTTGAGAGTAAATAAGCATTGCTCTAAATAAAAAGTAGATTAATATATGGCAAAGAAAATAAAAAAGTAATAGACCAAGTACAGTAGTGTTGAAATCCTCAGCAATTTAACTGCTGTGCCACCTAAGGCAACATTTGGTAACTGTCTCCCACAAGCCTTAAACTTTGAAATACCTTTATGCGCAGGAGATAAAAAGATAGTAAGCAGCAAGAGAAACTAAACCTGTGTATTGCATGTCTTCCTTGGATATCGAAATGGTTTGAAAAAGCTGGAGCTATGGCATTCTCATCTACGGTCTTGTATTGTTTCTTTTACAGTAACGTTGCTGCAGTACTTACCCGGAACTTGATGTTACAGAAATGTATGGTGTCTAGTGGTCTGAAATCCTACTTGTCTATGACTGACTTTTATCATTAAAGGCAGACTTGGGTATCAAAGTAATATTTTATTTTAATTTAATTTTATTTTTTAAATAAACAGCTTCCTGGGAGGTAGTGAGAGCCTTTCACCTCCCAGTAACATAAATGAAAACTGGCAGCACCTTGCTGTGTCGGGATCTTTGCATTTCAAATGTTAGATACCTTGACTTTCTTTGTGTGAAGTGGACTACACCTTTTTCAAGAACTAAGCGGATTTTAAGCCGTAGTGTGAGATACTTTCTTTCACATTTATTGTATTTTTCATGGGTTTCTTTAATTTCTGACTACAGCTAACAACTGTGTGCTTTTACACTAGATCTGATCTGACAAGAAGCGGGTGGAACAAAATACGTTTAAAAGATTATTTCCACCTTATCCAAATTAATGTATTTTTAAGGTTCACTGGAAGGGGAACATGTTTCTAATCCAACAGAGGTTGGGTTTTTTTCTTTCATATATTTTTAGTGGCAGGTCTACTGTGAGTCTGTAGACATTCACTTGTGAAAGTCACGTTTTCTGCGTCTGTAATTTTCGGAATGTGTACACCCAGATTACAGTGAAGCAGATTTACTTCAAAACTGCCAGGAATACAGTAATTTGAATCAGGGTGGGTAATTTCATTTTGTGCATCATCAGTGATATTCAAGATTGTGTTAGATAAGTCTCATGTTGCAGCTGTGCAAACATTTTGGCTTACGTCTTCAACGCTCATTGAGCTCAAAGGTCTTGCATGGAGCTGTTGCTGTTTATGATGATACAAAAGGTAAAATAGAATTTGTTTCAGCTGTGTAGGCTCAACAGTTTTGTAGAAGAATCAACTAAACTCATAGTTTTGCCGGTTTCATGAGATAGCAGCGCAGATTCGTGAGGTAAGAAGGTACTGTTTCTATGTTTAATAGGGCAGAAATACACCTTAGAAATTATAGGAGTATACCGGTTTAATTTGAGCAAAAAATAGAATTTAGAAAGAATTTTAAGAGAAGGATAATGCTACCTTTTCATTAGTGCAAATATGATTTAGAAGTGTAATATCTTTGTGGTTTCAGGACTCTGCTGTTTATTATAGATTTTTAGTAGCTGAAGTAAGGCAGTACATCTTGCACATTATTTCTGAAGCATGCAGTATTATACAGAACTGCTAAAAATCTGTCAGGAAAAAGTATCACCTGGTGCTGTTTCTTGTTAGTTATAATCTTGAAATGGGCAAGCATCTCAAAATAAATCTTAATGCTGGAGGTAAACTTAAAGTAAGACGTTCTGATTTCTAAAGCAAATCAAAGCTTGAAATTGCTATGGGGAGTGGTGAACAACTGTTTGTTACCTACCCACAGGAAGGGTATAGCAGGTGAAAACCAAAAGTTCTTGTGGGGTCCTTGAGTATTATTTGAGACTCCTAGAAGTACTAATGTTTAGTTGGAGGGCAGAAGTTAATGCTTGTTTGTCCTCTGCTGAGATGGTGCTGATAACCACTTCCTGCTGTGAAGGTGATTTTTGGTAATTTCAATATCTGTCCACATGGGAATCGGGAGGGAATTTAAACAGTCACTTGAGCTATGAGTAATGACGATTTTTATGCTAGAGACATCAGTTGATCAAGCAACTCTCATCATTTCACACTGTTGTGAGAGACTCCGCGTCTTACAGAAATGGAGAGCTTTAACAAGCGTGAATTTGTCATGTGAAACCAGAAGTTATTGAATTTTAAAAAAGGTTTTCATAAGCAAAACACCTTAACCTTGAAGTAGGCTTAACTGTTCAGCGCAAGAGCCAGCACCAGCTTAGGCATCCAAAGCAGGCACTATGTGGAGTTGGGTAAAGTTGTGACCCTAACTGAGAAAGCAGCTGAATCTCAGCGCTGGCCTCCCTGCTTCACTTTGTTGCTCTCTGTGCTCCTGTTGCTCCCTCACTGAGCATGCTTCGTTCCTCAGCTCTGGGATGTATGTGGGGTTTTCACCTCAGTCTCTCTTAAGGCCCATGTTTGATTGGTGACCTTGGAGAACACTTACAAAAATACTAATGGGACCAAGTACTTAGTGAAGTTCTTGGTTTTATTTCCTAAGTGCATCTAGAAAAGGCAGAGGAGGGGATGGACAGTGATTGCTGTCTAATGTTTTAACAACCAGGCAGCTATCGCCAGAAACGCCTTTCTGCTGTGCCTGCTTCTGTGAGTGAGTTACAACTTGCAAACATTTGGATATGCTTTTTACCTCCCCTGTTGATACAGTTCAACCATACAGAAAAGCAAATTAATTTGGAATTCTGGATCAGATACAGTTTGGGAATGTCTGACTTCTTTGGGATCAGGAGATGGGGATTTTGCTGCAACGTCTTTTAGAACAAATTTACTTCAGCCTCCATTTAGATCAAACTGATCTAGTCTTTGCTAGTCTTGATTAGAAATGCGGCATCAATATTTTAACTTAGTTAACTTTGTTCTTAGAGGGGTATATTTCGCATTCTTACCATTCATCTTTATTATTATCTTTACACAGAAACATGCTTTGATATGGAAAGTGTTCTACTAAGACCAATTTAAAATGCCTGTGTAGAAGTGTTTGTTAGTAACGGTACATTATAATTTACCGCATAGGTTTTAAAGTCAACACCTACAATCACTTTATGGTTATTCCAGTGCTGTTAGTAATGGACGATAGGTTCTTAAGTAAATTAATAGATCAGATGGCATTGAAAGTGGTAAAGATATGGAGTGGTAAAGTTGTGGAGTGACTTGTTGGAAATTAGGTCAGGGTTTTACCTTCAGGTAAAGGACGGTGCAAGGTACGGTAGCAAAGAGTAAAGCATAACACTGAAAGGGTGACTTTTTTGTTTAAGAGGCGGCATTTCCGTGAGAAGGGAATACGTTCCTTGTGCCCTGTTTGTGCCTGAGCTGCTCAAGAACCTTACTGTCCTTTTAGTCTAGTTCAGCTTGACCCTGTATCTTGGTATTACTAACTTAGTCATCCAAGTTCTACTTCCCTAAAATTCTTCAAGGTCACCCATAATGTTGGTATGGTCTCCCTCTCTCCCTCAAGATGATATAGAGGAATTTATAGTCAGTCATTAAGGTCCAGTCTTGTAGCTTGGTGTTCAGACAGCCCCACTCACCAACACACAGCCAGATGTATACTATACAATTCACTCTGCTTCAGTTTTCTAACTTTTGTGATTGCACACAGATTGTTGTGGAATCTGCCTGAAATTTGCTAAATGCCAAATACTTCAACAGGCTGCTGAAAAGAAATGGAATGTTTGACAGTCTATTCTTTGTTGCTCTTTCGGTGCTTTTATGTTTACCGACATGAGACTGATGTGAGAACAGGTTGCGTCGAATGATGGAATGCACGTATTCAACAGGCTGCTCGCTGGCTATCTGCCATTTTGCTTTTAAATGGTTTGAATCAAATCAGTGTACCTCTAGTTTTTGGCTACATTCTGTGCATCTCTCAAATTCATGGACGGTGCAAAACTTTGTTTGCAAGTTGTGGTGGGTTTGTTGTTTTAAAAGTGTGGAAGATTGCAATACCCAGCTGTATTCTTGCTTATGTAACCAAATTGGATTTCATATCATTCCAGGAAGCTTTGTGGTTGATAATTTTGCCTATTATTTTGCAGTTCTTAACATTTTCATTCTGATGGAATTAATGAATTAATTCATTCCATATATTGTGCCATTATGGTTTTTATTAGCAGCGTCCTTTAAAGAGATGCATAATAAAAGCGGTTTGAGAGCCCTTCCGTTTAGGTGAGTGATTATTTGTTTTAGATCATTGACCACAAAGTTTGAGATTCAGCAGTGTAGTGACGAACCCATGCGACATCCTGAAGCTGTAGTTGATGCTGGTGGATCTTTAATTGAGTTAGAACAATAAATTTTGTTCAAGCTCAATTTATTGGTTCCATGACAGGCCCTATATGCCAATTTTTATTGATGGTGACAATGAGGAAATTAAGAAAGAAGACTGATGTTCCTATGATTTTTTTTTTCTTTGTAAAGAAAAGAGGCGGTTAAAATAATAATTGGCATGATTGTTATGTCTGGAGATTCAGCTAGACCTTTTTAGCCTCTTGTAACTAAATCAAACTATGAATGGAAAGGGTGACATTAGATTTGAGCACAAGATTCTCTAATGGACATTTGCATTGTGAAATTAGAAATAATCGTCGTTGTCCTTGGTATTATAATTTTTGTTACTCTGCAGTTTTAGTATCTAGTGCTTTTGCTAACATAGAAATGTTCCCTTTTAAAAGGTGGATCTCTGCTTCTCTGATCCACAGCTGTGGAGGTTGTGAGCGACTTGGTAGCAGGCAGCCTTGGCTGCTACTCAAACTCCACAAGGGCACGGTGAGATGGGATATAAGGCCTAGTACCAAGATTGAACTTGGAATAGAATGCTTTCCTCACGTGCTGTTGTGCTTTGTCCTGCCTCAAGGCTATTTAGAAAATATAATGATATTTAATGCCTGTAATAATTGTTACCAATGATCATGGAAGAATGCCCCTAGAGGAAAGGGAGATTAAGGAAATCTTGGGTGTTTGAGGAAAATGATCCATGATGGATAAGAGATCTTGGGCTTGCATACCTTCCCTGGCTAGTGCTACTCCTTTAAGCCGTTTTGACGTCCACAATCTCAGTGTCATTGTGAAAAGCCACAAAAAGCACATTGGCTTTCACATCATGGCTGTCTGCCTGAGCCCTTTCTGGTGGACACAGCTTTCCTGTTTGCTGGAGTTACATTTCTTCTGAGAGGGTCAAGCAGGCAGTGCAGAAGTCTTCTGATCTCTTACTCCGGTTGTGGAGTCCAGTGCAGTCCAAGTGCAGGCCCCTGTTTGAGTTATGCTTTTTTGAACATCCTGCTTTTTTCGATCATACTGAAACTAAATGTCAGCCATGATTAAGCACAAGCAAATGTCACCCGTACCTATGATTAAGCGCAGCTAAGAAGGAAGCCATTGGGTTTAAATATAAATTTCTTTAAGGTTTTGTCTTTCTTTTTTACTAGTCTGGAAACAGACATAAAACAGTTCTGGCTGGCTTCAGTTTTTCCTTTCCTAAAAAGACAGAGCGCATGTTATGTTGATCCTGTACTCCTGGAAAACAGGCCTCTTAGGCTGCTAAACATAGAGACCTAGAAATATGTGGCTTGGTGACAACCAGAAATATGTAGCTTGGTGACTCATTTTGGAAGCAAATAATCTTTGTAAAAGTTATTTGTAGATTACATGTATAAAACTGTAAAGTTGACCTGTTTTTTTTTTCTGTTCAATGTGCGCTACCAAAACACATGATTTGGAGTAATTTGTAAATTTAAGTGGCACTACGTACTTGGCAGACAGTGCTGGCAAGTGAGAAGCAATTGATTAAAATTAAAAGAAATGAATGACTACTTTATATAATAGAAACTTGGGATGATTTGCAGGTCATTGTAAAAACAGTGAGAAGCCAATGTTTAGGTGTCCTCGCACTAAAGGAACAGCTTGATCCGGTTCTGGTTAGTGCCATGGCAAGCAGTGAGAATGAACACCTGAAAAAGAGCAATTAAGAGTGAAACTACTGAAATGTCAGCTTTTTCCACTATCCTAACCCTTAAGTATTGCATTTTATTCTACTGAAAAAACCCCAGTCCTTTGGATTAATATTGCTAAGATGAGAATTTGGATTAATAAATATTTCTTAGTTTTCCTAATACATAAGAAAAGAATATTGACTTTATTAAAACATCCTGAAAATTACAAAATGACCCCCGTAGAATGAGCTTCAGGTTACAGTGAATGCTTTGCTTCAGGAGAACTGCTTCCTCTTAAGAAAAATACTAAAACCAAGTAAAACCGCAGCGTAATCCAAAGTGTGTCTGGACAAGAAAGTACAGCGTGAGTTAAAACTTTAGGGTAATTTGTTGAGTTGTGGGAAATACCAATGGCTCACATATTCCCTCCTGTTCTAAAAATCTTGGGCTAAAGAAAAATTCTTCACAGCTACCCAGTTTAAGCATGGTACTTTTGTGGTTCTGTATGAGAACTTGATCCTACAAGACAATCCTCCTCCTTAATAGGGATATTGTAAAGGGATAGATCCCATTGGGATTAGATTAATAGATGAAATTCGACAACCGAAATGGGTAGAATCACTGGAAATCTGAGACAGGACTTCTGCTGACTTTCCTACATCAAGTGCTTCTCTTCCGTGCCTTCCAAGGAGCTTCTCACCCTTATAGATTATTGTGGTCAACTCCCAGCTGTGTCTTTCATTTCTTTCTTGGGAACTGGAAAAATTCAACAGTCATAATCTGCCCTACTTCTGTCATCTTCAACTAATTCCCAGGTTTTTAGTTCATTCAGAGCTTTATCTGCTTTGCCTTTGTTTCCTACCTTATGTACCTGCAAAACCCAAGCTCTTAATATTGTCAGTAATAGCAAGTCTTACAATAAGCACCGAAAAGAAAACACTGTAGTACTTTTGCCAGGTTACAATCATTTTATGGTAGTAAGGTTACTAAAAAACATCAGTACTGGGGTTAGAGGGGCGGATGACAAGGGACAGTACACAACATCAACTTTTGCTGTATGAGCTGCTTTTTCTGCTCTTGTTCAGCCCTCTGTCTTGTGTTCCACAAAAGAATGGTTTAAGTCACTAACCAAATATCCATAAAGGCTAGTTAATGCCAACAGAAACACTGCTGAAAGAAGGAAACAGTGGGAGGAGACAGTAGGAGCAATGGGAAAGGAGGAAGGTTGCTGTTCAAACCAAGTCTACCTTCAGACTAGGCATGTGCAGTGCCTTGCCTTCTTTTTTCTCTCTCCTTAACAACAGACTGTTCTAACAGATATGTAATCCTGATCATTAGCAGAGCCTCTAATCATGACCCATGCTTTCTGTGGAAGTGTCAGAGTTATGTTAACAGCTTTGAATGGCTCAACCTGTTATGTTATTGACAGATGGTTATGTCATTGACATAACAGGTCATTGACACATCTGTTCCTTTATATAATGAAATGAATAAATAGTTTCTCTATGCAAGTATAATTGCAATAAGCAATATAGTAATATTTCCAGAGTTTCTTGATAAATGTTTTTAATTTAAATTCCATTAGCACCAGCACTTCCTTTGTTTTAACTTGAAGGTCCAATTCCTAATGTAAATTTTGGTTTGTGCTTGTTGCAGCTGCTCATGGGTGTATAGGTGAACGCAGGGTGTGCGGATACAGCTAATTATCTTGGATGGCTGTTAGTGTCTACTTGCAAATACATAAAAGCAGGCACAGCCATGGTCTGTTCAAAAATCCACTCAAGCAAGTGACAACTGTCCATTAAATTTACGCCAACTTGAGGCTTTGGATTTAGAGCCTAAATTCTCATGCAAAATGTAAGCACTTGAGTCATATCTCTCTTTAAAAGTGAAGCCCTAGCTATGTAATAAAAAATTTAGATGTTTGGTAGCTAGATCGCCAGTCATTAGAAATGTCAGTTGCCGTAATTTCAGATTTGCTCATAGAGTTCACATCAGCAGACTGCAGCAAAGGGGTGTGCTTCCAATAACTAGAAAACTTTTAAGGCCCTTTTCCCATTGTATTTGATTGAGTCCTTTAAGTGAATTGACACATACCGGCCTCACCACACTTTTGCACTAGCTTGCAAGAACTAGTTCTGACTTCATGTCATAAAATGAGGAGAAATTCTGATGTGACTTTAAAGTTGCAAGTGAAATGTGCTGGGTCTTTCCTAGCCAAACAAAGAGTTTCTTGTAGCTTCTGGGCTCCAGCAATCTCCTGTAAGGGGTAAATTCTCTTCTTTCCTGATTTTGTGATTGTGGCTTTTTTATAGCGTTAGAGATCAACTGGCATTGGTGTGGTGACATGTACACAAATGTAAATGAAACTAGGGAATGTGGGAGAGCACAAACTGACTGGCCGTGCCTATGTACCCCTGTAGGACTGTATTTGTTAAGCCAGACTCAGTAAGATCAGGGAAATAGGGGAAGGCTGTTTTGAAGAACCACCTTTTTGAAGTACAAGAAGCTTGACCTGAGAGCAGTGGAATGAGTTGGTTGGTAAGTTAAGAGGTCGCACAGTGGACTTTGCTGACACTTCAAGTCTCAGCTTTTGTGCAGTTGAAGCAAATGCATCTTGCTTCTCCTAGTCTTTTACTTCATGTTTTCTCCTACTCATACACTTGTGGGAGAAATGGTAATGAAATAACAGGAAAATTGTTCAGTTCCCTTTTTCATATGGAAAAGCAAGGGTAAGCAGGGCTTTTCAGTTTTTTATCTTTGGCTAATGAGATGAAACCTTTTAAAGGAGATACTAAGATTAATCAAGATAAGTAAGGGAGAGGTTCTGATACTTAGTGCTGACCCTCACCAGCTCCAAACTCTCGATGGAAGGAGTTGGCATGTTTTCTTATTTCTTCCCTATATTTTCTTGTATTCTTTTTCCCACCTACGCACTTTCATGAGCTAAATATCATTCTGTATGTGGACACACAGCAAAAGGTTTAGAGCTTCAAAATACCTTTCATCCTCTTCAACTTATGTGCAAAGATATTCGGCAATATAAATGGCAATTGCTGCTTGTAGGCAATGTAAAAAATAGAAGTGAGTGATAGTTTGTGGTATTACACTTTTGCTTCTCAGTTTGTAACCTATGTCTGTGCAAACCCTATGCATACACAGTCCAAACAAAGAAAAGGAAAAAGAAACTTGAGAGAGAGCAAATGCTTTATTAATAATCGCAGGCCATTATCCATCCAAGGGGAGATGTGGGGGGGAGAGAAAACCAATTAGTTGACTTTGGTATAGGCATAATTTGGTCCATTGAGCTCATTGAAAAATGCTGATCTTTAGGCATGACTTTGTTTCCAGAAGATAAAGTAAGATCTAAATCTACAGCAAATGAATTGTTTTAAGGTACCTTGCACTTTACGCAGGGGAAGGAAAAAGGTCTGGAAGTTAAAATTGAAGTAGCCTCCCTTCTTTTTCTGATAGATGCAAAACCAGTCTAGAATAAAACCTTACATTTAGGTCAAGAAGGTAACAATTGAAATAAATAACATCTTTTGTAATCTTTGAATGAAGACTGTATATTTTTAGCAGCTATTCTACGTGCAGCTCAAAAAGATTATGGCTTCAGTACAGAAGCAGTGTTTTACAGCCTCTGTACTGTGTGGATCAGAAACTGATCGGAAGTTGCCTGACCTCCAAGTACAGACCAAATCACTTAGACTAACATTCTAGTATATTCTACCTCTCATGAGCATTTTCTAGTGTGGGCTCAACGCCATTCTGTTTATGGTATCAGAATTAACTTACATTTAGCTCGGAATCCTGTTTGAATAAATCTTAAATTGTATCGTTTAACTTGTCTCGATTTCAAAAGAACGCATCTTATTTCACAACTTTTGCTATTACTGCATGGGTTAAATTGAGACTGTCTGGGTGCCCTTGTGGCCATACTGTGATTGTCTCAATGCTTTACTAAACTGAATAGCATAATAAATGTAAGAGCTCTAACTTACCAGATTGGATGTGGATTGAGACAGAAAATTCAAATACGGCTGTTCTGATGAGCTGGCTAATTTTTAACTTATTGATTATCAGCTTATTTGTGATTAAGGTGGAAAACCCCCCCAAACACTAAAATGCATCCCAGGGAGAGCTCTGAGGTGTGTATGGTATAAAATATTTCTGTTGCTAAACGCTCTAAGAACAATATTTTTAGCGAAGTAACTGTATACAAAAAAAAATTTGAGTTTGTTGGGTACTTTTGAAAGTAGTTGGTTTAAGCAGTTACGGGGGAAAAAAAAATATCTTTAAAGTGTGAGTAAGCCTTGGGAAGTTATTTTCCACTAATGACACAGCCAAAAAAAAGAGCTGAAACAGCAGAATTCCATTGCTAAAACTTGGATTGATTGTCACTGCGTTAACTCTGTTTTATAACGTCTCTGGAACAAAGAAAATATCGCCTTTTAATATAGAGTTATAATTTAATATTCTAAGGTAGGGAGGAAGGAAACAAAAACATTCAACAGCCCTTGCTATTTCCAAAACTGACTTTATGGAACAGAGGCTTTTGGGTTTTTTTCTTCTTTCCTTAGTTTATGTTCTGTTTCATCAGCCTTTTCTACCCGGAGCCCTGCTTGTAGGTTAGGATTGGGTTGAGTGCAATAAACTAACATCTGAATTTTGCTTGTAATAGTGCAAACAGTGAAGAACAAGATCAGTGGTATATTTTTTGTATTTTTTCAGATTTCTATGTTACCTTCTTGATGAAAGAGGAATAAAACCTGAAAGGGAGTAAAAGGTTTGAGGCTTCTTATTTAAAGGTTGGGCTCTTCCATCAATAAAAGAAGGCCTTAAAAGAGCTGTATTCTCAATGTGTACAGTTTGCATGGGTATAAAATTAGATATTGGGAAGAAGTTATTCACCCTGACGGCAGTGAGGCATTGGCACAGGTTGCCCAGAGAAGCTGTGGCTGCCCCATCCCTGGCAGTGTTCAAGGCTGGGTTGGACATGGCTTGGAGCAACCTAATGGAAGGTCTAGTGGAAGGTGTCCCTGCCCATGGCAGGTGGTTGGAACTGGATGAGCTTTAAGGTCCTTTTCAACCCAAGCCATTCTATGATTCTGTGAAATAAAATAGCAGTCATAATTTAAGTGAGAGTTATACTGATTCAAATTGATCCAAGTCATACTCCTCCAATATGGGATCTTTATAAGTACACAGACATTTTCGTGGCATATCTTGGCACAGTCCTAAGTGCCTAAGAGTGGTGGTGTATGTGGAAATTGGAGAGGCTCTGCTTAAGCGTAGCTTAAAGGTAGGTGTATGACATGGGTTTAATCAGTATGGTAGCATGAACTTTGGCTGCTGTGAGCCTCACTGGAAGCTTTGGGGCATGCATGGCAAGCAGTTGCCCTTGGCGTATATGACTCTCCGAAGGGGAGGATTAGGGTGGCCATTCATGTTGCTGTCCACAGCAGCTTCAAAGCAGCTTCTAGCCTGTCTGCTGAACAATTACCTGGGTAGCACTTCAGTGGGAAGCTGAACATTATGTTTGGATCTGCTCTCTCAAATCAATTTAAAAAGCACCAGTTACTTCAGTATGCTGTTAAAAAGTGTGATCTACTCCTATTCTTTCAGCCAGCTACTTCAGACAAATGCTGGAATTAAACATAAATTCAATCTATAATGGCTTTTGCTTCAAACTGGGGTAATTTCAACTTCTGCTTACAAACCAAAATATTTTATGCCAAAGCTCAGCCACATGAGTACCTTTAAAAGTGAAAGCTTTTTCACACTTATGACTTGAAAAGTCACAATTTCCAATCTTAAATTATAGTTAACAGTCAAGAAACATTCATTTTCCACTGTGCGGTGAGCTGGAATGTATGGGAAATGCAGACAACAGAGCCTGTTGGCTTTCTTGCTTACTTTCTCTGTGATGAATAAGGAATAGGTCCATTCACATCAATTACCATTGCCTGGCTCTTACCCAAGGTGAAGTTGATTGGCAGAAACACTAAAATTCATACTGTGGGAGTGGAAGAACTGTGAAGATGTAGGGGCTTCAGAAGAGGACCCATCACAGCGCTGGGGGAAAAAACCCAACCCAACATGAAACCTTTGATGTTTAAAGAAGAAGTTTAGAATAAATTATGCATGAACTCTAGACCAGAAGCAGTGAAGCATTTTCGTTTTCATCTGCTTGCCCTGTGCTGGTATGTCAGGTGGAGTTACAGCTTCCAATAGTAAGTCTGTGACAGACAGAAATTCAAGAACCTTTTGTTTCAATCACATGATAACTATTATCTGACCTTCCATACAAAGTAACTCAGCATTAGTGAGGACACCCTGCCAGGAAAAAGAACAAGAGTACTGAGCTCTGACTGATTCAGATGTGGAGAAGAATATTTCAAAAGGCAGATAATTTATAGGCACACCAACTTTTATTATTGCATTGCAATCCCTAGTATAGAGTAATAGGGTAAGTAATAGCTACAAGTTTTATTCAAAGGAAAAAACATTTTTATTTGGCTTTTATTTGGGTATGGACAAAGTGAGGCTGTTTCTCCTTTAAAAAAAAAAAAAAGAGGAAAAAAGGGTTATAGAGAAGTAATTTTTATGTATTCCATAATGCTTCCATTTCCCTACCAACTTCTCTTCTTCTACAATAGGGTCAATTATCGTCCTTTTTTACCAGTAACAGGAAAAGGTCAAAAGTGAAATAAGAAAATACCATCTTTCCTAAGGGAACAGAATCATAATGTGGAAGGGAGCCTGTAATTTGGCAGCTATAGCTTTGGGAGGCTAAAGCTTAGTTCAGGAAGAAATTGGAATGTCTCTTGGATGGGGAGATAGTGGTCATCAGAGAATGCAGCTGACACGATTTCTCCGCATAGAGCTGACATAGGGGTGCTTGGTGCTGTCACTGAAGGAGGGCAAGCAAAGGCTTCAGTTTATGCTATTGTCAGTTCTGCTTTTTTATCTCACATATCATGTTCAGAACTAATAGTGTTTACTGTGCTCCTGCTAAGCAGGTAGTGATTATTGTATAATTAACTGGGAATATCCAGCCCTCCGTTTTCTTCCAAATAGCATGTAGTAGATTTTTCTAGCTATTATTCTAACCATGTTCTGGTTTTGTTTTGTATGCATGTGGCTGTTAAAATGTATTGGTTTGCATCTCTGATCCATCTTCAGGTAACCTCTAGTGTAAATGACTGAATTTTTACCCTTTTCAGTTTGGAGATGAGATAATGTTAGACTCGTATGTGTACAACCACATCATAATTGAAGATAGTTATTTCAGATTTTGGTTCAAAACTAGTTCTCGTATTGCCATTGTGTGCTGAATAATATAATCATTAATTCATTAGAAATTAAGATGGGTAAAGAAGGAAAAAAAAGGATGAGAAGTAATGAAGATAAATCCAGAATAGACCTTAAAGTACGACCTTATGATAATTGCAGTCACACCCACAGGATAAGAAATGGTGTCTCTGCAGGATGACCATCTGCAGCCTGACAAGGCAGTGATAACTCGTGCAATGGATGCTGGACCTAGTGCCGTGATACTTTAACAAATAAGATCTGAAGTATGTGGTTTTCACTCATCAGTTGGAATGTATACGGAAAGGTTAATAAATAAATAATTTCAGGATCAAGGTCATCCTGTGCCCTTAGTTGTAGAACTTGTGTTTTAGACCTTTGTATGGTTAATAGACATAGGTCATAGAACAAGAGAACCTTATTTTCTCGTCTAAAGTTGGTTTCTGAGTCTTAAGTCAAACTGAAAATATGGAATGTGTCTGGTAGAACTGATGGAAGGTTTACTGAAGGAAGCAGCATCCGCTTGCTGCAAACAGTTTCTTGTCCATCAGGTTCATTGTCTTCTGTTGCTGCTTAAGGTAACTTCAGCCAGACGGGTCATTGTTGTCACTACAACAGAATTACCTTATGTTTTTAAGCCAAGGAAAGGGAATTGTCCTTACAGTGGTGCCAAGAGGTTTTAATATATTTTTTTTTTTTTTCCAATTTCAGCTGTTCAAGAAATGATTGAAACTTCTTTTATCTTCCCTTGGGGATTGGATGTTTGGTTTTCTAACGTGCTTTTATACAGAGCTCGGTTTTTGATCTGTGCACTGAAGTTGATTATTCAGTATTGTCTTTTTTATTTTAACTTATTTTTATTGCTGTGGGTAATTCAGTTATTGTTTGTCTGTTGGATACCCCTAAAAGATGTATTCAGAAATAATATCTGCTGGGATACATAAATGCACAAATACTTAAAAATGGCTATTCAGGCTAGAAAGAGCTTAAGGTCTAAAATGAGACAGAGTAGAAATATGAAAGGAAACCAAATAGAAGACATACTGTTTTCTAGAAGGATAAATGGTCTGTACAGCACTCATCGTACCCAGAAAAATTAGCTGACTGTTCCCCAGACCAGCCGTTTTACATCTGTCCTTAATCGCAGACAAACCACCACTAATTACACCATGCTTCCTCTTATGCTGCTGATTTTATTAAGAGTAGAGTTGGCATAATCCTGCATTAGGTATTTGCCATTGTCTGGGCTATTTACTTGTACATGCTGTCATTTTCCCACCACCTACATGGAAATTTTAGTGTAATTTTCTCTGTATTTCTTAGGTTGATTTCTATAAGAGAATAGAGATTTCTTACAGGTGAGAAATAAAATCTGGGGTTTTATTTTAGCGAATAGCCTAATACATTTGCCTGTACTTCGAAAGGCATTGTCTAGAGGAAAAATGTTATTCCATGTCCTTGAGGTATGTGTTTGGTTTTGTGGCTTTTTTTTGTTTGGTTGGTTTTGTTTTATGTTTTTTGGGTTTTGATTGTTTGCTTGCTTTGGGATTTTTTTTGGGGTGGTAGTGTTTGTTTTGTTTAGAATGGAAAGAATTTGCTCTCATGCAATCTGTATGTAAGTAGTAGTGATTAAGAACTTTGATATGCAGCTATAGCGTAATCTTCTTGTGAAAAATGAGTCTCCCCCAAATACTTAACATACGAGGTGGGGGTCTGTCCTTTCCACCAGTTTCTCCGATGAGTAAATTTTCTTACAATGAAAATAATAAGATAGAAAGTGGTGGATGTGGCGTTCTTTGTGACCTTTGCAGTTCATAATTGTCACCTGTAAGAATGCTTAAGACTGGCTTTTGTGTAGTTTGTGCTTTGTGTCTGTATATGCTTACTAACTAAACAGGCCAGTAATGATGGACTTAAGAACTCAGAAGAAACTCTGAAACACAGCAGGCTGAAAGTAATTAATATCTTCACCCTTCATTTGTTCTTCGTAATTTGTCTCACCACTCTTGATAATTATTGGAGAGATTAAAAGCTTGCTTGTTCTCAGCCAATCTCCCTCTCATACTTGATCCCTACAGTGAAGTTGCACTGCTGAATTTGTGGTATTCATTTCCATAGCAGCACAGATTTTTTTCATAGTGGCATCGCATAAGTGGAAAGATTTTGACTTCACTGTGGGGTTAAACAGCTCTAAAGGAAGAGAAAATAAAACAACTGCTAAAGCAATGCATGTGATGGCTTGATCCAACAATTGTACATCTTGGGAGTATTCTACTTATTTTAAGTCAGTGGGGCTGCTCTGTAGGGCTTTCTTTCATATTAAGAACCAAAGGGTAAGTCCTGTAGTTCGGTCAAGTTTGTGGGTTTTTTCTTCCTGAAATACTGGCTTTTCCAAAACTTAATTGAGAAGGAAAAATTTCCTTAAAGCATATGTATCTGGATTATTTCACGTATGAATACAACATTGACATGCATGCTCTCTGATGGCGTCTTAAAAGCCGCAGCATACATTATTTGGCAACGTACCCATGAGAGTGCTAGATGCGCGCACATAAAAAATAACAGAAGTGGGATGTTTTGTTCTCTGGCTGGTATCATTTAAAGATCGTGATGACAAAGCATGTGTTTAGAGAAATCTAAACCACCACCAGGAAGAGAGGCAGGAAATGAAAACACTGTAACAAGAACTGGTGCCTGCTGTTCTGCTAAGCAATGAAAGACGCTTTGAGAATGGGCGCAGTGCACTAATGCCAGTCAGTCTCCTGGAAAATAGAATTACGCATAGCTGGTAAACTCTGATAAAATGAAGACCAAAGTCAGTCAGTGACAGGCAAATGCCAATTGTAGTCTGCAGATTAGTAGGCTCAATTTTAAACCTACAATGCTTAAAATTCTTCTACTGCCGTTTCTAAATGCATTAGTTTAACAGTGCCTGAACATTATTTTTTGGGGAATGACACACAGATGTCCTCCTGATCCTTCAAGTTCAATGCAAAAGCATTCTAATCATGACACTTAAAGCTAGTCTAAAACTATTACAAATCTGAAATGTATTTTGAATTATTATTTTTATAACGTACTTTCAATTTTTACATTAAAAGTGAGTTCTCAGGGCAGCTAAATACAAGAATGTGTTAAGGACAGATAAAAGGTGTAGAAGTAAAATGGCTCTTTCCTGCCCCCTGCTTCCCCTCTCAAAAACTCCTGCGTCTCACTGGGACCAGAATATATTTGACAGTGACAATGGATAGTGTAGGGATGAAGAGTTAAAATACCTAGATCTACTTTCTAAGAGTTTGAACCATTGTTCCATTTATAAGATGGAGCTAAAAAGTGTGTTTCTGAATTAGAATGCAGTATGTTTGTGCAGAACATAAGGCTATTTTTAAAGAATTAATCCTAAGAAAGATTTGCTTTGCCTTTAAGCAAAAATGTTTCGCTGTTTTAGTTTGTGTACTTTCGTGTTATGATATACCCAAGTTTATTCTCCTTTTGTGAAATGTAACATAGAGCCAGATTATAAAATGAGAAGCCATTATACCTTGTGTGTAATGTCATGGATGGCAAGCACATCAGGAAACTTAAAGGGCAAATCTCCTTTATAAAGCAGTTGGCATCATATAGATGGAAAGCAGTATGCAGGAGAGAGCTGAACTCTCTCTTCCTCTGGCTCACTCACTATGAGTTTCCCTACAGCATTAGACAGGATCTAGCAGATGGTATAGAGAATATCAAGGCCATGACCCCATGTCATGCAGGAGACTTAATTAACAGTTCTTTTTTCTTATCCATTCCTTTCTCAGACTCCTGACGGGGCATTTAGTGTGCATGAAAGGGTAAAATTGAAGCTATGCATATGGAAGAAAGTGCAATACTTTCAGTAATCTGTCTTTGTTATGGAACCACAAATGGAAATAAATGGAGTGTAAGTCACAGAACTAAGGAAAGTTGCTTTCAACAGTGTTACCATGATGGATCATTTACTAAAGACAAATTCATCACTCTTACCCTCAGATTACCAGTTTTAGAAACACTTTATTTCTCAATTGAGTTTGCTTGTACAAAGATCACCTCTCTCATGATGTTTCAGATTTTGCAGTTGCTGATTATGAACACTCTCACCAACTCTGCAAGGTACAGAAGAGAACAAAGCTCCTAACAGGCTTGATTTTGCATGCTGTGACCCAACCATTGTAATTTCGTCTATGGCAAATGTAAAAATGGTTATCCACATGATGTATTTTTTTTCACTGCAGTTCATATTCAAGAAGCCATTAAGCAAGCCTGAAAATGGGGATTTAGCCTGGATTTCAAATGAACAGAATTCTAAATGAACCAATAAGTTTAGGTTTGGGACAGAATTCTCTCATTATGCAGTTAGAATTTAAGCCAGAAAGATATAATTCTGGAATGGGGAATGGTTATGGGACATGTGAGTAGTGAGAAATAGTGGATGATCTTGATGGTTAGGAATGAGGTGGCCAGGAGGAAGTATACTTCTGTGTAATAAACCATCAGTTTCATTTAATCTTTTCATTATACAATTTGTTCTTTTTATTTTTTCATGGAAGAATTGTGCCCGTATTTGGATGAATGTCTTGCTAGCATGGAAAGAAGCCTTAGAAATGCAAAATAAATATGAGTTAGGACAGAAGGTAAGGCATCACATGCAAAAATAATTATATTAGTAGGTAAACAGGTAATGATGGCATAGGGGAAAAAAAACAGAACAGATTTGTGTTTATCCAACACAGTTTCAGGGAGCAGATCTAGGTTTTTCTGGTTTTCTCTTCCCTTTGCTTTTTCTCTAAGCATTTGCTGACCATGGATCATGTCAGGACCCCGTTGTAGAAATAGGTTTATGATTATATGAGCCCCTTGGCATAATTACAAGTTTCAGTCCCTGGTTTTCATTCTTGATGTTTTGTCAAGTTTCGTGTTTGTAAAATCAGGTTAATAACCTTCATGGAGATGCTTTAGTACTGACCAAGTGTACATAGAGTGATCTTGGCACCCTTAGCAATATATTTCCAGCAATATGTATCTTCTATTCAGCACCTAGGCAGCTAGTGATTTCTTTTTTCCCATTTACATTGTATGTACAAGAAGCCTCTTAGGTAGATTGTCCAGATTTAGTCTGAAGGCCCTTTTAGGATTCTCTGCATTATAGCATTGCTTTTTACAGGTTTCTGTTTCCTAGACAGTTGGGATTACATAAATGGTGTTCTTCATATGTGTATCACATCCCATTTACACTGTGGGAGAAACTGCAAAGTGCTTTGATTTACTGATTAGCAATTATCTTGGGTTTTGTCCTTAGCACTGCTTGCTTTCTTTTCAATGTTGAAGTATCCAAGATGTGTTTAATTGATTTAGTCTGCAATCTGCACAAAGATGCTGAAAATATCAGCCCTTTCTGAGGGTAGTCTTGTTGCAGAAACATTTTTTCTTTCTAAAAGTATGTCTTAGTAGAAATAAAAACGCTTGAGCAAGAAATTAATGCAATTTCAAATCAAACTGCAGAACACACGGTTTTCATTTAACCTATAAAGAATCGAATGTCACATGCATGAATCGGAAGGATTCCCCGAGGGATCAGTTGGTTAATGTTAGTGTTGTACTTCACAACAGCCTGAGCTGGGGTATAGCAAATATTTTGCAAACTATTGAAAGTAAAATACGTGCCAGTCACTCAGCTGGAATATGGCTTTTCTTTCATTTTTGCAACTCTTTCCTATATGGCCACCTCAGAGTTCTAGGCTTTTCATTTCTATAAAAAGTAATTGTATGTACTCAGGTTTATGTGTAAGGATGGCTCATATTGATTTAAAAAATTATATTCAGTAAGGACATACAGTTGTGCCTACAAGGCAGAATTTAGGATTGAAGTGTGTCTGTTAGAATGGATTGTGGTGATGCTTTTGCAAGGACTTTCTAGCTCTGACTCCAAAAAACCAAGGCAGGATTTAAAAGAATCTTGAATAAGAAAATGTGGCTGTCTTAACAGCATATAAGTAGACATTGTAGAGTTTTCACCTGTCTGTTAGCAAGAAAAGATAAAGCAAAAAAGGAAAAAAGAATAAAAAAATATGCTAAAATGAGATCCAGAGCTGATTCCCATTATGCTTCCTAATGATGCTCATTACAATCCTAACTACATTTTAATGCTGAAATCTACTGCCTCCATTCATCACTGGAATGAAATACAAATGCTGACAATTGACAAACTTAATAAAAAAGTTCACAGGGCTCAAAAATGTCTGTGCAAATTTTATCAGAAAATACAAAGGAAGCTATGGTGGCTGCAGCTCAGGAATGCCTTTGAGTAAAATGTGAAAATAAACCTGAAATCTCAACACAGGAACGAAACAAAAGACTTAAAGTGAGAGTCAGCCAAGGAACACAAACATAGGTATTTACAGACTGTTTAGGGATAGGTTTTTTGCTAGCATTTTTCACTCACGAAGCCATCCTTTGCAAGCAGATACTAAATATAAAGAAAGCAGAGAGAGGAGGAGAGCAAAACATTTCTGAGTGATTTTGATAAATTAATTTGAGATGATAAATGTTACCGGCAGTTACATAAATTATAATCTCTCACATTTATATCTACCCCATTCAAAAGCATCCAAAAATTATTAACATGCTTACCCAGTTAGCTTCACAAAATTATCAGTTGTCAATGTACACCTACATCTTATGATACATAGTACATCTATAAAATTAATGCTGTAAACTGATCTTTAAGGGAGCAAAGATTGAAATTAATTTCTCTTGTCATGTTTCTTGGTTCTAAGGTTTGAAATGTAAACATCCCAAGTATGTTATTTTATTTTTATCATGTTATTCTACTTTTTCTTTCACATAATAAAATCTCAGTAAATGTGAAGATCTATGATGGTAGTGAATGGTAAGTTCGATGATGCATGGGGAATTTTATCCTGATGGTGACAAAGCTGAACGCTTTTATGCTTGAAGTCTGTCAGTGGTCATATATAGAATCATAGAATAGTTAGGGTTGGAAAGGCCCTTAAGATCGTCTAGTTCCAACCCCCCTGCCATGGGCAGGGATACCTCCCACTAAACCATGCCACCCATGGCTATGTCCAACCTGGCCTTGAGCACCGCCAGTGATGGAGCACTCACAACTTCCCTCCCTGGGCAAAACATTCCAGTGCCTCACCACCCTTACAGGAAAGAATTTTTTCCTCTCATCCAATCTAAACTTCCCCTGTTTAAGTCTGAACCCGTTACCCCTTGTCCTATCACTACAGTCCCTGATGAAGAGTCCCTCCCCAACATCCCTATAGCCCCCTTCAGATACCGGAAGGCTGCTCTGAGGTCTCCACGCAGCCTTCTCTTCTCCAGGCTGAACAGCCCCAACT
>JARCZZ010031680.1:0-21459 GCA_030323915.1 Brotogeris chrysoptera
TCCTCTTTCCTTGTATTTGCCTTGTCATTATTATTATTGGTGGTAGCAGTAGTGATTTGTATTATACCTCAGTTACTTGACTGTTCTTATCTCAACCTGTGGGAGTTACATTCTTTCGGTTCTTCTCCCCATTCCCCCCCCCATCGGAGTAGGGGGGAAGAGAGAGGGAGAAGTGAGATTTACAGCTTAAACCACGACATGTAGTCAGGGGGATTTGTGTCTAACCATACACAAAGGGTAATATTCATCCCAGGCTGCTCAGAATCGTATCTCACTCCCTGCCCCTTCTTCTGGCAGTGGGGCTGTGAAAAAGGCCTACTTAAACAACAGAACCACTTTTCAGGGTTCTTCATCTCTGAAAACAGTTCATGCCTTTCCTCATTCTTGTCTGTGTTTCCTTTCTGAGTTGGGAATGACCAGGAGGAGTTCACCAATACAGGTTTCATGGAACAGGACTGTGATTTCTCCATGTGTCTGAGTGCTGTTTGTTTTTTCTGATTATCACACGGGACAGGTATCCAGAGGTGTGGGTGCAGTGCTCTGGGTCTTCTCGTTGTTTCCAGACAATTTGGTACAGACAAGCCATTTCCTCCAAGAGTTAACTTTAATTTTTACCAGTGCTCTGTTTACTCTGTCACACTTTTTCACCATTATCTTTGTTCAGGGTGCTAAGTCTCCAGTATTCTCGGTTTGCCATTTACCCTGTTTCCTGGTCCAGATACTTTGTGATGGTCTTTTTTCACCCATTGATGATTTTGGGTGCTTCTGAAAATTAGGTGGGTTTCTTTTTTTCAGCAGTAGTTTCTCACCCCAAATAGGATTTCTCTCTCCTTGTCCCTTGGACAAACTTACCTTCCTAGTAGACACTCCAGTTCAGTGTACCGGCTAGTACTGGCCATGCAGAGAGACCTCAACAGACCAGAGAACAGAGTGGAAAGGAGCCTCATGAAGTTGAGTGAAGGGAAATGCCAAGTGCTGTCCTGGTGAGGGATAACAGCTGATTGGAGAGAGTCCAGCGAAGGGCCACAAGGGTGATTAAAGGCAGGAGCATTTGACTCCCAAAGAGACACTGTGAGACCTGGGACTGGAGAAGAGAAGGTTTGAGGGGACCTTATCAATGTGTATAGATCATAGAATGGGTTGGGTTGGAAGGGACCTTAAAGATCATCTAACTAGAATCCAACCCTCCTTTACAGGAGGGTTGGAACCAGGCTCTGCTTTTCCATTCTACCTATTCTAGTGGCAGAATAAGAGCACAAACAGAAATGGGAAATTCCACTTAAATATGCAAAACAACTGTTTTACTGTAAAGGTGATGGAATGCAGGAAGATCACCCAGAGACACTGTGGAGTCCCCCTTTGTGGCAATACTCAAACCTCAATTATACACAGTCCTAAGCAGCTTGTTCTGGTTTGAGCAGTGGGGTGGGACAAGACAATCTCCACAGGTCTCTTCCAACCTCAACCATTCAGTGGTTTGGTGGTTCTGTGAAACAAGCCTCTATATCATTCTTCCTTTTCCTTCAGTTCTTTACTTTCCTGGCACGTCGTTTGAGTTTAGCACCAATATTAGTGTGGTCAGGTCAAGTCTTCTGCATATAAGACCCAGAAGATTTCACCTCTTGCTCTGCTTGCTGCTTTTTCCCTGTGTAGATCCAGCCAGTAGTGAGGCTGAGCAGCTATTACAATCATAGAAGAGATATTGTACTGCAGAGGTGTAGGTACATGCACACGTGTTCACAGACACATGACATGCACGGCTGGCTGCACAGACAAGCATGGTGCCTTTACTGGTGACACCCTGTAAAAACAAATAGCTCATGGGCATGGCCAGTGTGGGTGATTGATGCTGTTCCTCATGGTCAGCTGATCAGAACTGAAGTTCACATGTGCACACGCACCCCTTTATTAGCTGTCTGTAGATGTTTCATCTGACAGTTGGCCACAGTGCCCAGTCTGACCAGCTGCTGGCACATGGACCTCATGCCCTAAATGCCACCCAGTCCTGCTTGAGATTTACTAGTGACATACCCAAGGAAGATAGGAATAGAGTTTAATATGGAAGTAGGACAGACTGTGGTGGGCAGGCCCAGGACTTGAGCAGGCAAATGTCCTCACCGGCAACTTGCTCGTGCACTACCCTTTTATTATACATACACAGAGTCTTCGTTTTCCTGTGCTTATTCATCCTCAGCCATCCCAGTCCCTCCCCTTCTCTGCCCTTGTCTTTGTCTGAATAAACAAGCTGCCTCTAATTAGTTTTTCCTCACTCAATCCACACTCAAATTTGTTACTTCAGATACTGAAGAGGTAATTCTGGCTGTGCACAGTGGCACTGGTGTGGGTCCCTTAACACTTACAGCTCTGCAAGACCTGATTCCCCAGAAGACCCACAACGTTCCCATCTGGTTATCTCTGCGTTTGGGTCATGTCTCACATCGCTGCCCTGTAACTGCTGGTGAAACCCATCTGTCCCCCGCAGTACTATCTGTAACTTTCACCAGCTTCTTACACTGCTGTCTGTCACATCCCACAGTCTTTCCTGCCGTGCTTAGTAGCTCCTTTTGCTCTCTCCTCGTGACAGTGTTCTGGTCTGAGATGTAGCTGTCTGCCTCCTACCTTAACAGTGATCTCCTGGGTATACCCCGTCTGTTCTGGTTATGCATTCCACCCATGTTTGGTCTGGTGCTGAATAAAAGGCTCGGGATACTCTGTTCCTTACTGAAAAGAATGAATGTTTTTTCCTGAGAACAGCAGCAGGATGGAGGTCTCCCCAGAGCTCTAAAGAATAATAAGGGTCAGTGTCATGTCTTTTTTTAATGCCTCCCTCTTTCTCCTAGGATAGGAGATTTGCAGATTCTCTTCCAGGTTCTGTGGTTCTGATATTTTAACAAGCCTCTAACTCACAGGAGAGTGGTGAAGGAAGACACGGTCTGCTCCAGACTACACTGATTTAATGTCTTTCCTTACATGACTTGGCTCAGACAACATTAGTTTTCTGTTGCATTATGCTGTCCTTTGTCTTCCTGACTACTTTCCCATTTCATGCTGAGTGCTGGAAGGTTACGCAGGCCTTAGTTTTTGTTGCCTGGTCTAAGATCCTCTGAAAATAGTGCCAGGCTACTGCTGTCAGTAAGAACTGGCCTATTTAAAGGTTTTTTTCTCAAAGCCTGAGGGCAGGGCCATTTCACTTGGAAGCCACTGGGGCAATGGCCCCAGCTACTGCAGGAAGAATGTGGGGGAGAAAGGGTCCCGTGTAAGGGAAATACAGTCCTGCTGCTGGGGACCTAGAAGTGGCTCCTGCACTGACGGACCCTGTAGCTGCTGGCTGGTCAAGGCAGTTCTGTCGCTTCTTGTCCTACCATCATGGCAGTGAACTGCCAGGCAATGCTTCTACCAAAGCTGTGATGGGAGGGTGGATACGAGCTGTGAATGATTCAGTGGGTAGGAGGGAGATGGACATGGAAATACTACGGCTGTTTTTGTTCCATGGCAGAACCCCTGTGCCTCCAGATGGGAGCCTTAGAAGTACAGACTTTTTCAGGTGCTTTAAATGATAGTGTTTAAGGGAAAGGCCATTGAACAAGCAGTTCCCTACTGCTCTTTGGCAGCCTGTGTGGGGAGGTAGTGGTGCAAAGCAGGTCGTGTTTAGCACAGCAGGTGCCTTGCTGCAGAGAATTCATATGCTCTGTCCATTTGTCCTTTTCTAACTTGGCTACTAGTCTGTGCAGTTACACAGGTGGCTGTGCTCTCCTCTTGACGTGTGTGTGCTGGAAGTGAGACAGCTGTTAAATGCCAAACTCTCTGCTTCCTTCTTCCCTTTATTCCAGAGCTTTGGCAAACTTGTAATGACTAAGGAATCCAAAGCACTGGTAGGACTTTACCACGGGCAGACACACTGCAAGAAGAACAAATTTGGAGCACCTCAGCGAGAGGTCAAGTAAGTGCATGTGTGGGATGCCTGAAGGAGGGGTTGGAGCACCTCTGCTAAAGAGAGAGGACCTCTGGAGGACCTCCGTTCTTGGTGCGAGTGGCCTGCAGTCCTGAAAAGCAGTGTAGCAGTGCAGAGAGATTTCCAGCCTCCCAAAGGCTAATGCTCTGCAGCCAGGAGGTCTTGCCCATAAGTGAAATCTTGCATGACCTCGCTAAAAATAGTGCCTGAGTGGACAGGATCTGTGGAAATCTGGTAGCAGCAATGAAAATTCAGTGATTTCTAGCTTTAAATGTGTCCCCTGGTCCTTTTCTGTGCAGGACGCTGGCAGTGCTGGGAGCAGGGCTCATGGGAGCTGGCATTGCACAGGTTTCAGTGGATAAAGGGCTAAAGACCATTCTGAAGGACACAGCACAGCAAGGCTTGGACAGAGGACAGCAGCAGATCTTCAAGGGGTACGTGAACTAAAAGGAATTTGTTCGGGATGGAATAGAGCTGCCTTCAGTCAAAATACTCCTCTGTTTTCAAGAAGTCAGGAGCTCTTGACACCTCTGTTCCTTTAGAGTCTTCTACCATCAGATGTCACAGAAGTGCTTTCTTTTAAAGTTGCCCTATGCAGTGTGCTGGTATATTGCTATGAAATAGGCCTAGTGTATTTGGCCTTAGCTCCTTAGTAGGTAGATGACCTAGCAGGCCATTGCTTTAGTTTTTAGATTTAGCCGTAGCTTATAGAGCTAAGGGGGGAGGGAGTAATCCTGGCTGCCTTAAAGCCCATGTTAGGAAAGGCGTTGGTTCACACTTCTGAAAAGCTGGATCTCTTTCCCCTCTCCTCCTGGCTCAGCAATAATGGTGCTCAGCTGTGCATCATCAGGAGTATCAGTGGTTGAATCACAGGGTGGTTGGGGTTGAAAGAGTCCCCTGGAGATCATCCAGTCCCACAGCCCTGCTAAAGTGGGCTTACCTAGAGCAGGTTGCTCAGCATTGCATCCAGGTGGGTTTTGAATATCTCCAGAGAAGGAGACTCCACAGCCTCACTGGGCAGCCAGTTCCAGTGCTCCATCACCCTCAGAGTAAATAAGTTCTTCCTCATATTCAGATAACTTTTCCTGTGTTTCAGTTTGTAGCCGTTACCCCTTATGCTGTCACTGGGCGCCACTGAGAAGAGTAGCCCCATCCTCTTGACACCCCCCCCCTAAGATAATTGTATGCATTGATGAGATCCTCTCTCTGTTGTCTCCAGGCCAAACAGGCCCAGCTCTCTCAGCCTTTCCTCATAAGAGAGATGCTCCAGTCCCTTAATCATCTTCATAGTCCTCTGCTGAACTCGAGTAGATCCTTGTCCTTCGTGACCTTCAGACTAGTCGACTGTTAGACTAATGCACCAGCTGAGTTGTGTGAGCAGGGCTCTCCTTTTTCCAGGGGGAAGGAGGGGCCACTGACAGCCCTGCTGGATTTGAGATGGTGTTCTGGGTCCAGGAGGGAGGCAGGGATGCCCTTGTTGGTATGGTGCACCTCCAGCAGCCTGGCCTGGCCTGCTCAGGAGCTATGACAGAGCTGTCCTTCCATAGGCTGAACAGCAAGGTGAAGAAGAAGAGTTTGACATCATTTGAGAGGGACTCCATTCTCAGCAACCTTACGAGCCAGCTGGACTACAGGGGCTTTGAGAAGGCAGACATGGTGATCGAGGCTGTGTTTGAGGACATCAACATCAAGCATAAAGTGTTGAAGGAAGTGGAGGCTGTAAGTATTGTTTCTGAGCAGCTTGTGCTAGATGTGACCCCTATGTGGTGGAGACGCAGGGAGTCCTGTCCTGTACTGCTGGGTTTGTCACATCTCCTTTGTGCTGCGGTTTAGTGCTTGGTGCAAGTTATGTCAGTAGAGGGTTGAATGTTAAGGGCAGCCTTCCTATTCCTTAAGGATATTTACTGTTCAGTAAGGAGTCAGTAGTTCTTAGCTGAATGGGGCAGTTCTGACATTTGCTAACTCCTGGGAACCACTCCAAAAAACCTTCCATTTGTCTGAGAGCACTGACATGGTAGTAATTTCTTTTGATATCTCCACAATTTATATTCCTTTACCTGCTATCTCTAGCTTCCCGACACTGCACTTCTCTGTTCAAGAGCACACTTGGGGAAGTAACTGGATGGTAAAAGAGCTGGTCTGCGCAGCTTTCTGAAGTCCCTCCCTGCCATGTGTAATGCCATTGCGGTAGTCTGGCAGAAACGTGGGGGCTCTGTGACTTGAAGACCTATGGAGAGTTCAGGGGAAGTCAGATCTGGCTGACTTGGGCTGCTGCTTTAGAACTGGTTTCTAATGCTGACGGATAAAATCAAGTTTGCCTTGTTTGTCAGGATTGCCAGGTGCTTGTGCTGTTCTCTCAGGGCTTTGCACATCACACTCTGGACTTGTCTCTGCAGCCTGTGTATTTACACTGTCTCTTCCGCCCCCTGCCACAGGTGATCCCTCCTCACTGTATCTTCGCCAGTAACACATCTGCCCTCCCAATCAGCCAAATTGCTTCTGTTAGCAAGAGGCCAGAGAAGGTGAGTACCCAGTGGCAAGTGCCTGTTCTGCTCTGCACCAAGCTGCCTGTTAGAGGCAAACTGTCGTTGCTAGAGGTGAGCACTGAGAGCTTCTGCTTCCTCCTCGAACATGAAACAGCTCATCCTCTGTCCCCAGTGCAAGCATTGAACAAAGAGCTTGTGATCTTTGTAGGTAGGAAGTGGGTGAAGGTAGATTTGCCCCAGATGTGATGTTATCAAGGCAGGGTGCAGAAGGGAGGTCAGCACACTTCAGGAAACATTAATGCACATGGTGGCACAGAAGCTGCAGAAGGACTTGAGCGATTCCAGCCAACAACTTCAGTTGATTTGATAAGCTGATTAGACCTAGGAGTGATTTGCATGATGGGAGAATGCTGCCACCTTCTTGGAGAGGACATTAACCTAGCAGCAAAAAGGGAAAGAAGGTCCGTGACTGGAAGCTGAATTCAGAGGTGCTGAAATCACAGCTTTGGTCAACCATAGAATCAGCTCCTGCAGGGATGTTGGAGTGGGTTTTTTTCTGGCTCTAGAGGATCTGTGTGAACAGGATGCCAAGAGCAACTGTTGGAGGTTCCTCTGGTGTTCATGAGCCTCTTCCTGGTTTACTGTCAAACCTTAGTTGCATTGGAAATGCAAACTGAGTTTTATTTCTTCATACTTGCAAATAACTTCCTCTTGCTGTATAAATTGACTGCGTAATGGCTCTTCATAGGAAACTAACAGGAAATCAGTTAACTAATTAGTGCATTTTCTTTATTTAGTTTTTTGGTCTGCAGCTGTCTCCAGCAAGTGTTCCTCTGGCAGATCTTAGAGCCAAGTGTGCTTCCCAGAGGCATGAAGGTGACAAGCTGATTACATGGTCGTGTTAAGAAAGTGAATCGCACAGCCAAATAATCTCCACGTAAATGCTGTTCCCAGAGGAAGGCTGCGCTTACCTCCGCATTTAGTTTCTCAAAGCATGCCTTCTCATCCTTAAATTCATGTAGTTGTCAAAAAAGGAAGCATAGAATATCAAGTTGGAAGGGACCTTGGGGATCATCTGACCCAACCTTTCTAGGCAAAGTATGACCTAGATTAGATGTCCCCGCACCCTGTCCAGCCAAATCTTAACAGTGTCCAGCAATGGGGAGTCACCAGTTCCCCAAGGAGATTATTCCAGTGGCAGATTCTTATGGTGAAAACCTAGGAACAAATCATTGACGAGCAGAACACAGGGACTTTGATCAACATCTGTTTCTGTGGCTGCTGTTCCACTCTCGATGCTCAGCGGAAGCACCACCCAGGCATGTGGCTGCTGAGCCAGCTCACACAGGACCTGCAGTCACACAGTGCCTGTGATTTGCCTGGGGACTGAGCTTACTGAGTTTCCCAGACATCTTTTGTTGCCAGACTATTAACAAGCATAAAGAGAGCTGAGCAGCACTCTTGGTCCTCTGTTATCCCTTCATCCTCACTGAGGCAAGAACTGTGGGGCATGTGATATGTCCTTGGGAAAGCCAAGGAGGGAAGGGAGGTGGGGAACATTTTTGTTAGAAGGGGATACAGTGGAGTGTGTGGCTGAATGTGGATAGTGCACTGTGGTGATGGTGGGTCTTGCAGCCGTGCTTCCCTCTGCAGCTGGACACTTGACTTGCATAGCAGATTACTCTGGGAGCCAAAGTCTGTTTTAACCCTGAGCTCTTCCTTCTGCCCAGGTGATTGGGATGCACTACTTCTCCCCTGTTGACAGAATGCAGCTGCTAGAAATCATCACCACAGACAAAACATCTCAGGACACAGTTGCTTCCGCCGTTGCTCTTGGCCTCAAACAGGGCAAGGTCGTCATCGTGGTAAAGGTGAGGGGGCACTGTGCAGAATATAAGCTGGGATAATGAATAAAAGGGCAGGCTTGTGCACTGAGGGGGCTGAAACATGGTTGTGAGTACACTGGCATTAGCTACTCATGCTGAGAAGCAAAAATGGAGGTTAGAAGGTGGCAGGTGCCCAGATGACCCCTGAAGTGTCCTTTGGAGCAGCCAGGGAAGGCCACGCGGTGCAGGTGCAGTCTGATCAGCCAGCACGAGGAGTTGGCTGTCCTGCTCCACACAGTTTCCAGGAGGCTTGAGTCTGTAGTGGCATCTGAGACGGTGCAGAGGTGGGGCAGGATTCTCACCACCTCTTCTCCTTGGCAGGCGGCAAGGACAGAGGGTCAGTGAGCAGTAACCCTCCTCTTTCTGGACTTAAAACTTGGGTGAGAGAGGGCAGAAATACATATGTAAGTGTAGGCAATGATCTATACCAAGTGAAGGGAGAAGACTGAGCACAGCAAGGCAGCAGCTGTGGACAAACTGCTGTGGTCTCTAGGAGGAGACAGCGGAGCCTCAGAAAAGCCATGGACTTTGTGTTTCGTCAGGCTGACAGCTGCTGTTGAACACATGGTCCTACAAGCGGAGCTGGTCTCACGCTCAGCAGTGCTGCTGTTTGAGCTAGGTGGGAGGTTCATCCAGTAGGCTCCGGGCAGTTGGATGAGTGTATTATTAGATTGATGTTTTCACTGGTGTGTGAGGTTGCCAGCAGTGCTGAGCAGGCCTCTCCAGTGGTGCTGGGAAAACTGGCTTGTCAAAAAGTGCTCTGAAAGCAAGTGGAGATACAGTGCTGCTTCCCTAACCCTCATCCCCACATGCCTCCTGGCATGGCAATTTTCAGGTGATCTCTTGCTTCCTGACTTTGTGAGCGATTTCAGAGTTGAAACAACGAGTTTGTGCCAGTTCTGCTTGTGCTGAGCACCCTTTCCCTTGTCAGCTTGATAGGCTTGGTGAAGCAAGGGTACTTCTGCAGCCTGCTTGGAGCCTCCAGGCACTATTTCAAATAAAAACACTCTGGTGGGAACTTCCAGGGAGTGAGTTCACGGAGGTCATCAAACACTGGGAGCCCTCCAGGATAAAAAAGCCTGTCCTAGCAGTCTATAGCATATTGTTAGAAATGGAGTTCAGCGTGCTTGTCCTGTGTGTCACTGCCTAAGCTGCAGCTTGGGCCACAAAATGCAATTCTTGGTCTACCAAGAGGGGCTGCCTTCCTGCAGTTTGTACTCACCTGCCTTCCTGCTGCACTTCTCTTCCTAGGATGGGCCTGGCTTCTACACCAGCAGGTGCCTGGGACCAATGCTGGCAGAAGTGGTCCGAGTTCTCCAGGTGTGTATCCCATTAGCTACCTAGCCTCTGCCAAATAGTCATGTAAACTCTGCTTCTTCCTTACCCTCAATCAGGCTGACCCCAGCCCTGGCCTGGAAGAGAGGTGGGTAACCAGCCCCTGTCCTTGTGGTTGTCCCCAGCCCACTATTGGCTGAGCTGTGGTCTGATGGGATGTGGTAACAAGGGTCTCTCCTCCCTACACAGCACCAGGGAGAGTCAGGAGTGGTGTGAGCACCATGATGCTGCTCCTGTCAGTCATCACATGGCTATTGGGGCTGGTTGCAGTCCATGGCCCCAGATGAGTGAGGGTTTCTGCCCCACACTGGTTTCGGGACACTAGCCCAGAGATACCATTGCTTCCCCTTTTATTTCTGCAGGAGGGCATTGACCCAAAGAAAATAGACACCATCTCTACAGCCTTTGGCTTTCCTGTGGGTGCTGCCACGTTGATCGATGAGGTGGGTGTAGATGTGGCCGCACACGTGGCTGAGGACCTCTGCAAGGCCTTTGGTGAGCGCTTTGGAGGAGGCAACATGGAGTTGTTCAAGCTCATGGTGCAAAAAGGGTTCTTAGGTGAGACACTAGGCTGTTTTAGTCCTAACGTATTTTCCCTTTGTTCAAGGAAAAGCACTGGTGTCCATCAGCTTCTTCTGCCTTCAGGTGTGAGCAGTCATAAAGAGCCCAGGGAATGGGTCTGGAATCCCTCCCAGCTGTACCCTGGGTAGACCTTTGGCTGGAACCAGACCTTCTTTGCAGAACTAGCAGCAGCTGGCAGAGATGATGCCCAAAGCAAAGAGAGCAGACAAGATCTCATGAACCTCTCTGTGGCCCCTTCCTGAAACCTGCACTAGTGCTCTGGGACACAGAGAACAAGTGGCTGGAAATAAATGAGCTGAGCTTTAGAAGCTCCATCCACATGGTAGAAGCCATGTCGCTGGGTGCCAGAGGCAGCTGTGGCTCTGAGCATGCCAAAACAGAGTAGTGTCCTTCAGTGGGACCTGCACATACCCCATGATAGCTCTCATCCTCCAGTGACCCATGCTGTGACCAGACTCTTCGCAGGAAGAGTTGCTCTTTAGATCTTGTCATCTCTGTCCCTTGCTCCCGGGGTCCTTTTGCTGCTCTAGCCACAGAAATTGTGGTTTTATTTGGCTGTCCTCTAGTAGTAGTGACGACATTAGGGCCCGGCACAGTGGCAACATCTTGTCAAGATTTTGGCTGAACATGGGACTTCTTCACTCTGTCCTTGGTGAGGCAGTAAACGGGCTTGCTGTGAAGTGCAGAGGAGCTGCCTGTGCTGGTAGATCTACTTGTGCTAGCAGCAGCAGGAGTCACAAGATCATCAGTGGCAAAGATGTCAGGAGCAAACGGCATGCGTGGCAGGATGTGACTGTCTTTTTTTTTATGCCCTGCAGGTCGTAAGACGGGGAAAGGTTTTTATGTTTACCAGGAGGGGGTGAAGAACAGGAGCGTCAATTCTGGCATGGACGAGATCTTTGCACGGTTCCAAGTGCCAGCCAATCCTGAAGTGTAAGTAGCTGTGCGTGTTTGAGTGGTGGTGTGGGCTGGCTCCCACCCCTGACCTGATCACACCTTTGCCGTTCTCATGTGCCTGCTTTGCTACACGACGCAGAACATAGTCCTTATCCACATGTGGATAGGGACACCCCCAGTGTGAGAACCCATCCTCTCTCCCTGGCTTTAGAGAATCTCCCATGCATGCCGGCTTCACGTGCTCCTCCCTCCAGCTGCTGTTACCTGCACAGCCCTTACAGGCTTTCTTTGCAGCTGCACTGAAGAGGACATCCAGATGCGCTTGGTGACAAGGTTCGTGAATGAGGCAGCGATGTGCCTGCAGGAAGGGATCCTCAGCAACCCTGTGGAGGGAGACATTGGTGCTGTGTTCGGCTTGGGCTTCCCACCATGCCTGGGAGGTAAGGGGTTTCAGCTGGGCTAGGCTGCATGACTTGGCTCAAAAGCTTTGTTGTGGGCTTGCCTAGTGAGCTCTAGCACGAGAGGCAAGGCAGCCGTTAAGGCCAGGTTTGAGCTGCAGTCTGACAAGCCCAAGTGTCCTTTTCCCACATAAAGCCTGAGCCAGAGAGGTTGCTCCACCATTCCGGCCCTATGAAAGGTAACAGTGAGCCTGAGAGCTGCTGTCAGATGTTTTGGTAAGGACCCTGTGAAGTTCCTTTACTGGTACAGCTGTTTAGCAGAGCTGTGGCTGGTGGGGTCAAAGGACTCCAGTCAGGTCATTTGCTGTGTTATTGTGTTATTGTACTTATTCAGGTTTGAATAAGAAGGCAGGGCCTTGCTGGGCCCAACCTCATCAGCACTTCCTGGGAGAACGTCAAAGGAAGAGCTTGGACCATGCCTGATAATCATGGGGTGGGGAACTTGCAAAGGCAACATGAGAAGATCCCCAGCTTGCTTTTGTGTAGCCATATGATGCTTGGTGAAAAATGAGGCTCTGGTGTCTCATCTCTTGCTACTGCTGCTTGCCTGGCTGGGCAGGCACACATCCAGCACCGCTGGAATGCTACTCATGCTGCACATAGAATTCAGAAACTGTGCCCCAGGACACAGATAAAGCTGAGCTGGCAACCTCAGCCATGGTGCACAGCACATTTCAGGCCAAGATACTTTCTGGGCCCAGCCAGGGGCATCAGCAAAGTGCTCCTGGACCCATCTGCAACCTGGCTGGATGGCTGTGGCCATGAATGAGGCATGAGCTGAGTTTGCGACTGCAGCTGAAGGGTACCAAGGGCTCTTGGGCATGAGATAATGCTGCTGGCCCATGCCTCACATTCCCCCCTTTGAGGCAAGGGAGCAGTCCCAGCAGTTGAGTGTGTCTGCTCTGTGCAGGTGGGCAGGCAGGGACCAGGTTCTGCATTACCCTGATGAGAGCGTGGAGCTCTCCTTTGGAGAAGGATGGAGTGCTCAAATCCGGTGCTCTTGCCCTTGGTGCTTCTCGCCTCCTTGGCACAGCTGTGTCCCCCTGTCCCTGCAGGTCCCTTCAGGTACGCAGACTCGTATGGAGCCGGGAAGCTGGTGGACAAGCTGCGCAAGTACGAGGCCGTGTACGGCTGCCAGTTCACGCCGTGCCAGCTGCTGGTGGACTACGCCAACAACCCCAGCAAGAAATTCCACCAGTGAGCGTGGCCCCACACCGCCCACCCATGACGCGCCGACAGCTCGAGCTGAGGCTGCCGGCTCTCCAGCGACCCCCCGATCTGTAGGTTAATCTCCAAAGTACCCAGGGGAGGAAGGAGAGTGGCAGTGGATCACCTCATGGCTTCTGCCCATTTCAAGTGCCTTAGCAGCAGCTGCTGTGTGTTGGGCACGTCCGTCCTGTGCCAGCGTGGGCCTGGTGGCTCCTTGCTGAAAGAGGGAGTTTCTTTTGCATTCACCTCCATGCTGTGACCTCCAGTGCTCCCCACCGGGCAGGCTGCACCCAGCATGGCCCTGGCCCTGAAGCCTTGCCTTTCTGTAAACTTCCAACAGAATAAGCCCCCATCTCCTGGGTTTGGACTCCATACCTGTTTCTCCTTCCGTCTCACTGGGGCAGCAGCCTCTCAGCACCGAGGAACGGAACTGTTCAAGTCGGAAATAAAGCGTTCAGGCAATCCTCTGGGGTCCTCTCTGCTTTTGCTGGCTGAGCCACCCACCAAGGGGCTGCTGGCAGTTGCTGGAGGCAGTGCAGAACAAAGGCTGCCTCTGTCACCTCTGCCATCAATCAGGGGCTGTGAGGAGCCTCCGGTTCTTTTGTCTGGCCCTGAGCACTGCCGCCGGGGTTATTCTGGCAGATGGACCTGCCTGTAATTGCAAATCGAGCAGCCAAAGACCAGAAGGGTCCCCCATGGGGAGAGCTCAGTTTAAACTAAAAGGCTTTAAATCTCCCTGCACCTGTCACTGATTGCAGAGCTTGGCCTTGTCTCGCTTTCCTGGGCTTGCTGTGATGCCATGCGTTGCCTCCCCAGCTCCAGCCTTTCTCCTGCATCCTGGCAGGGCTGGGGCCAGGAGCTGGGTGATGCCGCATCCATGCTTGGTCTTGGAGCTTCAGGAAGCAAAATTGGGCTGAGACATCTCCTCCTGTCTTTGCTGCCTGCTAGGGGAGGCACAGGACTGCCCGCAGAGCTGGTACCCAGCCTTCAGCCCTCCTTGGGGGGCTGCAACCCCTGGGACCTGCTCCCTGCCTGTGGGAGCAGGGCTGTTAGTTGCTTGCTCCATGGAGAGCTGTGCATGTGGGGGCTGGGCTGTGGTCATGGGGCTGAAGTCAGGGGTGGGGGTATCTTCCCATTGAGACAGTGGGGTGCTTTTGCCTGGGGAGTGCATCCCTGTGGGTAGGTCTCTGCCTCCCTTCCCCAAGATTAGTTGTGTGCAGCAGGCACAGGAGCTTCCTTTCTGTCCCTGAACTCACCCTGGGGTACAGGCAGTATAGAGCAGCTCCAGGAGCGCCATCTTCCCAGGCAGGGGGATCACGGATCCCAGGAGATGGTCATTGTGTGCAAGGATGGGAGAGATCCCCAAAGCCTCCTTTCCCACTGACAGCCTCTTTCCCTCACCTCCCCAAGAGAGGGCTTTCTCTGTTGGCTCTGTTTTTCTCCCGTACCTTTATTACGCTAATCCACAAGGATTAAGTTAAACCAGTCAACGCAAACTCCAGTATTTTCCAGCCCATTTGGGCCAAAATTACTGTCCAGTGTTAAAACAGAAAAGGGGGAGGGCCGGGTGATGGGGCCAAGCTGCTGTGGGACCCACATCTGGTGGGAACTGCCAGAGCACAGCAGAGGACAGGAGCGGGGACATCAAAACCCATGGTCTGGGTGGCTGCCCAGGCTGTCCCCAGCGCGTGGCTAGATCTTGGGGCGCCAGCCCTTGATGAACTGCATGATCTTCTTCACCTGGAGCTTGGTGAGGCGGAAGTCATCGGCCAGGATCTCCTCGCTGAGCTGCACGAAGATGCTGCCATCGATGCGCTCTCGGGCGAAGAAGCTGACCACGTCCTCGGAGAGGCCGATGAAGCGCAGGCACTTGGACACCTCCTCCAGCGAAAGGCCCGAGAGGTCGGCGGGGGGCAGCCAGGGTGTGCTGTCCCCGCTGGGCCGGGGGGCAGCCGGAGGGGCCCCCCCGTCGCCCCGCGCCACTGGTGGCACCTCGATGACACCCTGAGCCAGGTAGAGGTGGGTGACACCGCCCTCGGCCCCACGCAGTACAGCAGGAGAGAGTGGGGCCGCCCCATGGATGACGATGCTGTCCCCATCGAAGCCCTTGGGTGGACGAGGGGGGGGCACTGGTTCCTCAATGGGTGCAAAGGGCTCTGGTGAGGAGGAGGAGGATGGAGCAGCGGGAGCTGAAGGCGGCTTGGGCCACTCGGGGCTCTCTGGCCATTCAGCTGGGCTGGAGAAGGGGTTGAGCGCCCCGAAGGGAGCACAGCGCTTTTGGGGGTGCGGGGGCTTGAGGCGGGGGCAGCTGCGATAGGGCTTCAGGGGGGGCTCAGCCCCTGAGAGCGGGGTTGAGCAGCTGCTGCCCACTCCAGCACCTGCCTCAGCATACACCCAGGGGTCCGACCAGGAGGTCTGGGTAGCAGGGGGCAGCGTGGCGGGGGGCAGCGGGTGCCCAGGGGCCTCCCCGGCCTTGCAGTCGCCCCATGTGCAAGGGTAGCAGTAGAGGGAGTAGGCGTCGGGCGAAGGTGAACCGCTGCCGCTCCGCGGGACCGACGTCCTAGAGGAAGAAGCATCACCATCACCCCATCCCTGCTGTGGGGACATCCCACCCCGGGGGTGTCATCCCGCCACCACATCCCCACCGCAACACCCCGACCGCACCGGCACCACTCACCCGTCTTGGAGCCCCGAGGAATAGTAGGAGAGGCTGGGACTGGGAGAAGGAGCGGGTGCCAGCTTCGAGCAGCGCAGGGGAGCTGGGGGGCTGCAGGGTGCTGGGAGGCGGCCGCCCCTGGGTGGCACAGGGGGGGCGTTCAGGAGCCGACATTCCTCCTTCACCTGGAAGGGGGGTGCACACCGTCAGGGCACAGTCACCAGTGATTGGAATCTGCCCCTGGGACCCTGTGGCTGGATGGGGTGATGGGGGGCGTTGGGGGCAACCGGCCCCAGTCGATCCAGGAAGCTCTGGGTACCAATGGGGAGCTCCACAGAACTGTGTACCCTATAGTGGCAGGGAGCACAGAGGGTTTGGGGAATCGAACAGTGGTGGGGAGGGACCCCAAAGGCAGGGGACAGCGCCCCAGCACCCGGGGTAAGAATTTGGGTACCCCGTGATGAGGAGGCGAGAGGCTGAAATTTTGCATACCCCGTGGTGCAGGGGAGCCCGGAGGATTTGGTTACCCCACAGTGCTGGGAAGCACAAGAGATTTAGGTACCTTGTGGTGCAGAGAGCCCTGGGGAACCAGGGACTCCGTGGTAGAAGGGTGTCCTGAGGATTCAGGGAACCCCCTGGTGATGGGGAGCACTGGAGAACTATGTACCCCGTGATGCCAGGAAGCACAGAGGTTTTGGAGGACTGAACAGAGCTGGGGAGGGACCGCAAAGACAGGGGACAGCGCCCCAACACCCCTGCAGGGGGTCAGATTGGCTGTGCCATGGGGCTGGCAGCATGGCCCTGGGCTGCGCACCCTTGCCCATGGCAGAGGGCTGCTGGTGGGATCATGCTGGAGCTCACTGCCCAGTTATGCCGCTTCATAACCCTGCTCAGGGCAGCCGGCAGGAGGACCCCAGGTGCCTCATTCCCCATAGCTGGGGTTAGGAGCGTGGCTCTTACCGCCTCCGACTTGGGTGGCACAGGGGGTGGACTACCCCGGCGGGGTTCATCCCCGGGCACACTGGGGCGGTGCAGGGACCCCAGCGGGGCCACAACCCCGAAGGAGACAAGGTCCTGCCGGCCGGCAGCGCCGCCCGGCTCACAGCAGCCCTCCAGGCCGGGGTTGCTCCAGAGCTCCTCGTAGGGGATCTCCAGCGGCTCCTGAGTCCTGAACTCGGGCTCAGCCCAGTCGGGGGTCACGTATTCCCGGTCGGGGTCGGGGAAGTCGGGCGGCGGCGGGCGCGGGGTGCCCTCCGCGACGCCGCGCGGTCCGTGGCAGCGGGCGTTGGGCTCCCGGGGCCCCGCGGTGCCGCAGGAGCAGAGGGAGAGGCGCTGCAGGGGATGGCTGAGCTCCTCGCGGGCGCAGGCGGGCAGGCAGAGCCGGAGGCGCCGGGGGCTGGCGCACTCCTCCAGGAAGTCAGGCTTGGCCTCCCGCACGGCCCGCGAGTACTCGTCGGGGTTGAAGCGGTCGTGGCAATACGCGGCGCTGTCCCGCAGCAGCTTCTCCAGCTGCGGGTCCCCCGCCAGCAGCCCCTCGGGCAGCTGGAAGCGGGGCATGTCCGTCAGCAGGAGGAAGTGGAAAGGGACCAGCTCGTCCCGGCGGAGGATGCAGCAGAGTACCACGGTCTTGGAGATGATGCTGACCAGCTTGTAGCAGTGTCCCTCGCGGATGGCGTGCAGGTCGTAGGGGTTGCGCGCGGGGCGGCTGGGCACGGCCACGTTGACGGGCAGCCGCACCTTCTCGATGATGCTGCGGATGGTGTGCTCGCCCTCCTGCAGCCGCAGCTCCAGCGGGCTGCGCGTGCTGAAGCGGCCCTTGCACTGGAAGGGCAGGCTGAGGCTCTCGTTGGTACGGTGGTTCATGCAGATCAGGCAGGGCATCTTGCCCTTCACCTGCCTGGCGCCCGCCGCCGGAGCCGCCTTGCCCAGCTTCCGCAGGATGGTGTTGAAGCGCGACTTCTCCTTCACCGTCTTGGCGCAGAGGATCTCCGCTTGGCCCATCAGCGTCAGCTCGTCCCCGGCGTTCAGCGTGAAGTTGTACACCTCGCTGTCCTCGCTGAATTCCCCCGACACCACCTGCCCCGGCACAGCCCCACCGTGGGACCCTGGCACCGTCCCTGACATCCCGCCACTGCTCTGTAATGTGCCACCACCATCCCCTGGTGTCCCACCGCCGTCACTGCTCTCTGCTGATGTCCCATTGCCAACCTCCACTTTCCCTCCACCCCCCTCCTTTAATCTCATTGCCATACCCGCATGTCCCACCACTACCCTCCATGTCCCACTGCCATGCCTCGCTGTCCTACTGTCCTCTCCTGATGTCCCACCACTGACTCCTTTTGTCCCAGCACCTACCCTGATGTCCAGAACCATCTCCTGATGTCGCACCGCCACCCTGTGTTGTGCCACCACCATACTCTGATTTCCCACCACCAGCCCATGATGTCTCACCACCATCCCATGTCCCAGTGTCCTCTCCTGAGGTCTACCCACTGACTCACAATATCCCACCACCCTCACCTGATTCTCACCACCCCCCCCCCCCCCCGATGTCCCATCACCATTCCTTGCTGTCCCATTGTCCTCTTGTGATGTCTCACCACCACTCCCTTAGTCCCACTATCACCCCGTGATGTCCCACCACTACCCCCAATGTCCCACCAGCATTCCTCGCTGTCCCACTATCCTCTTGTAATGTCCCACCACTGACCCCCAATGTCCTCTGATGTTCCACTACCATTCCCTGCTGCCGCGCCAGCGTGCCCTGCTGCCCCATACAGACCTTCACACTGAAGGTGATGGCCTCCATGACAAAGATGCGGTCTGGGAAGATGCTGGCCACCTCCTCCACGCTGTTGAAATACTGCACGGGCTCACGGATGTCCCGATCCTGGTCCAGCAGCTTGAACTTCCCTGTGTGGGACAGCCAAACCCAGGGTGGTGAGAGGAGCCCACCTCCAGCACTTGGCCCAGCATGACCCTTCACTGGGGGGCAGCCACCCCTGAGGACATCCTGGGGTCCCCATCACATTCTGGGGAGACATTCTGTGGCCTTCACCCAGGGTGTCCAAGTGCTGCACAGGGACGCCAGAGCAGCCCCCATAGCTCTGCCCCACATGCACAGCCTCAAGAGGGAGGTTTGGGTGGGACAAAGCACTCGGGCTGGCTCGGCAATGCCGCTCCGGCGCCGCTGGAGCTGCAGGAGCCACCCCAAAGCGGCCGCAGAAATGCCCCATGGATGGAGGAACCCACCCAGGGCAGGGCCAGCGGAGCCCCCATTGCCCCCCCCCCCCATTGCCTGAGCCCCACCAGGGCCCTGTGACACCACTTCCCCCCACCCCCCCACCTCCTGCCTTGGGGGGGAGATGCGGTAAGGGGCTGGGCAGCAGCAGAGGCAGAGGCTGGAGCAGCAAAGCGGTTGCCATCGGCAGCGCCTCGGCGGGGACAGACCTGAGGGGAATATTAATCCCCCGGCACCGGCTCCAGCGCCAGCCTGTGCCAAGCGGTGCTGGGGCCGCAGTGATGGGGACACAGGGCTCGGTGGAGGCTTCACATGCCAGGGCAGCTCCAGCACGGCCAAGTCCCCCCCGAATCAGGTTAACACAGTGCCCCACCCCCCCGCGGGACAGGCGATTAACCCCCTCCCCCCCCTCCATTTTCCATTATTTATTCATTAGCAGGACTCATTACCGACATGGCGAGCACTTAGAGTGGTCATTAAGGCTCTTGCTACTGCAGCCGCCGGCATCTCAGCACCTTCGTCTGCATCATCAGCCCCAGCCCCAGTCCCATGCCCATCCTTAGTCACATCCCCATCTCCATCCCACCCTCATCCCATCTCTGTCCCCATCCCAATCCCTACCCCATCCCATGCCATCCTCATCACTCTCCCTGTCCCCATCACTTCCCCATCCTCATCTTTTCTCATCCCTGTCCCTGTCCTTGTCCCATCTTCAACCCTGTACCATCCCCAGCCCCATCTCCATCCCTGTCCCTGTCTGCATCCCATCTTCTGTGTCCCTATTCCATTCCATCCCATCCCCATCCCTGCCCCTATACCCTGTCTGCATCCCATCACATCCCTACAAGTGTCCTTATCCCACCCCACTCCATCCCCACCAGCCCCGCTTTGAAGCCCCCCAGCTCTGGGCACTGGCAGGGTGCGAGGGGCTGAGAGCAGCCCCCAAACCAGAGCATCTGCTTCCCCAGGCCAACCCATCCTGGAGCACCCCCCCATCCAGCCACTTGAGCAGAGTGGGGTCCAGCCCTGTTGCCCCAAGGACCCCAACAGCCTTGTCCTCACCCCAAGGGACCCCAACAGCCTTGTCCTCACCCCAAGGAACCCCAACAGCCTTGTCCTCACCCCAAGGGACCCCAACACCCTTGTCCTCACCCCTCGCACCCCACCTGGGTACTGGAGTGGGATGTCGATCTTGGGGCCGATGACGTAGTGTCCCTCCTCCAGGCTGTGAGCCGTCACCGTGGTCCACTGCCGGCACGAGTGGACCAGCAGCACATCCTGGGCACTGACACCCTCCACGCGCTCGCCTGCCGGGGGGACGGGGCTGTCACCATCCCCAGGACACCCCCCCACCCCCCCGCCTGTGGAAGCAGGGACGGGCGGATGGACGGACAAGCAGCGGCGGGATGAGCAGGTTCCCGCTGCCAAGAGCCACCAGTTGCCCAGGAAACAATTTCTTTGTCCCCCCTGAAAAGCTGCAGCCGCCGCAAACAAGAAGTTTATTGAGCCGGGGCCAGCCCAGGGGCCCCCACTGCTGCTGCACCCCCCCCGGCACCCACCCCAGCACCCACCCTGCTGCGGAGGAATGGACCCCGCTCCGGAGGGGACACATCCTGCACGGCCACCCCAGGATGACCCTGTGCACCCCTCTGCTCCCCACCAGACTGTGTCCTGTCTGTGACTGCAGTCACAGCCCGGCCCCCCTCCCAGCCAGGCCGTGTCCAGGGAGGGTGGTGAGGGGATGGTGGCCCCAAGCCCCTGCCAGCCTGGTGCTACCTCCCCCAGCGCGGCACCCGGGAAGGGTGAGGATGGCAACCACCCCGCGGGTGGGGACCAGGGGCAGCCAGGGACCTCCATACTCCATTCCTCCTGGCCCCCAGCCTTCTTCCCTCCCTCCCTCCTCAACATTTCAACCTTCCTCCCTCCTTCTCACTCCAGCCTCCCTCCCTTCTCCTAGTCCCTTTAGTCTTCCTCCTTCCTCCTCCTCATCCCTCCAGCCTTTCTCTCTACCTTCTCCTCACCCATCCAGCCTTCCTTCCTCCTCCTCTTCCCTCCAGCCTTTCTCTCTACCTTCTCCTCACCCATCCAGCCTTCCTTCCTCCTCCTCTTCCTCAACGCTCCAGTCCTCCCCTCCTCCTCCTTCTCTTCCCTCCAGCCTTCTTTCCTCCTCTTCTTCATCCTTCTAGACCTCCTCTCTTCTCCTCACCCTTCCTATCTTCCTATCTCCCACCTCATCCTTACACCATCCATCCCTCCAGCCCTCTTCCTTCCCTCCTCCTCCTCACTCTCAAGTCTTCCTCCCTCCTCCCCACCCCTCCATCCTCCCACTCAACCTCCTCCCTCTAAGCCTTCCTCCCTCCCTCCTCCTCACCTCTCCATCCTTCCTCCCCCCTTCTCCCCGTCACTTCAGCCTCCCACCCTTCCTCCTCCCGACCACTCCAGCCTCCCTCCCTCCTCCTCCCCATCACTACAGCCTTCCTCCCTCCTTCTCGTCCCCATCACTCCAGCCTCGCTCCCTACTCTTGGTCCCTCCAGCCTTCTTCCCTCCTCATCCCCATCACTCCAACCTTCCTCCCTCCCTCCTCCTCACCTCTCCATCCTTCCTCCCTCCTCTCCATCACTCCAGCCTCCCTCCCTCCTCCTCCTCGTCCCTCCACCCTTCACCCCCCTTTCTTACCCCCCGCCCCCCGTCCCGCCCCGGCGCCCCTCACCCTGCCCCAGGCACACGAGGGTGGGCAGCCGGCACTGGCTGACGAT
>JARCZZ010031682.1:0-36795 GCA_030323915.1 Brotogeris chrysoptera
CAAACTTAAACAGGGGAAGTTTAGATTGGATATGAGGAAGAAATTCTTTGCTGTAAGGGTGGTGAGGCACTGGAATGAGTTTCCCAGGGAAGTGGTGAATGCTCCATCGCTGGCGGTGTTTAAGGCCGGGTTGGACACAGCCTCGGGTGGCACTGTTTAGTGGGAGGTGTCCCTGCCCATGGCAGGGGGTTGGAACTAGATGATCTTAAGGCCCTTTCCAACCCTAACTATTCTATGATTCTATGCCAGAAGGAAACTTTGTAAGCTGAGGGTGTTATCATTGTTGGTAAGGTGCTAGAATGTGGTAACCTCAGATTGAGAGGTAAGAAAAGGTACCCCTGTGCTCCAGACAGGCTGAGGATGGAGAGCAGCTGGAAAAGGGAGGCTACTGCAGCGGTTTTCTCTCATCCTGGTGCTACGCAGGACTGGAGATGCTTGCTGTCCATCTGCAAGGGATGTGCTATCCGGCATCAGTGCCTGGGACATTGCCTTTGGACCTTTAGACATATGCTAAAAACAGGAGCACGCTGATGAGGTGAGATGACAAAGTACTAGGGCAGTCCACAGTAGTAGAAAGGCCGTTGCAGGAAGGCAGAGCTGAGGCCATTACTGGCTGGCCCGAGTCCTGCTGCATGAGGACTTCAATTTGAACGTACTTTAGCTTTCCTCGGTACTAATTTTTCCTACGAAAACCAAGTGGAATGTTTACAAAACTGACAATCATTCTGAGGCATACTAAAGCTTTTGGCTCCTTGCTCATTTCTGCATACCACAGTGCTGGTTTTCCCCACTGGAACTTTGCAAGTGCTCAGGCACATAAACCATCTACTAGCAAGTCTTGTCTGGGTACCCTCAGCCATTTGCTGCAACAGATTCTGATCCTTTTTTTCAGTTCCTCAATTATTTCACAGTCTCAGAATCCAACACGCAAGTATTAAAGAAGAGTACAACCTACTCTGCAGCTTCCCTGAGATCGGTTACGTTTCTTGTTTCCCCTCTTCCATCTTTGAACGTAGTCTGATCTGCCATGGTTAGCACACCGTTCTTCGTGGAGAAGCCCAGGAACCATCTCTTCAGAACTACTCAAAATACCAAAAGAAAGCAGAAATGCTACACCTCACATCAAGTGAGCTCCGCTTTTGTCGCTCGTATTTTGTGACATATTTAAACCCTTTCAGAGTCAAGATCAACTGCTTTTCAGCTGATTATCTAATGGAACGTTGACCTTGAGAACTCTTGCAAGAGCCATTCTATTCAAAATCAGGATTTTTATGCTCAGGCATGGTGGGATCACCGCTTTCAACTGGAGATTCTAGGTGCTACTGAATAACAACAGTGGTATCTGAAGCAGTTTCAGAATTCGTAATAAATGCAGAACTCACTCCCTGTCAGTATCTTGGCAGCCTGGAGAAACTGCGGCTTCTATTTTACGAAGGGTATTAGCACCCAAAACAATACATAACAGCAAACATCAGCTCCTCGTATGCCACGTGAGCTCCAGCATTGGCCACTATCACTAGACATTCTTGGAGAGGAAGCAATGGGAAAAAAGACAGAAACTATTGGGTAGACAGAGGGAGGAGGAGATTACAAAAGAGAGGGATAAGGACAGATGTTTACATACTCATTTACGTTCCCCTGCTCTTCGCTGCACCAAGTCCTTGGTTACATTCCAAAGGGAAGGGAAGGTCAGTCCTTCTGCACACCTGTACCTCACCTTCACCTAACGCTTCTGCACTCTTCGTACCTGGAATACCTACCTACACCACCCCCACCAGTTATTCTCAGGAAATAATTAACTGACACGTCTCTTTTCCTCCTTCTCTCATCTTCACCTCTTGCTGTAGTCAACAACAAGATAACAGCTTCTTTGAAAATGATTTTCTGTCTTTTGGGTCAGTACATCATTTTTCATACAGATTTTTAATTTTTTATAATTTCATCCAGTATTTTCTTATTTGACAGCCTGTGCCTGGCTTACACAATCTCTGTTCTAAAGCATGGAAAAATAAACAGCAGTTCCTGAATCGCACAAGCTTCTCGGTCACTGACAGATACTCTTGAGCTCTGACACCTGGGCTTGTCTACACAGAAACACCTGCTGATAACAGGGACAAAAACAGCTTTTTGTTCCCTTATTTCCTCTGCCTCCTTGCATAGGCAGCACTATGTGCAGCACCGAAAAGCAAGCTGCGCTGTAACTGGGCTCAAGTTCCACCTGAACTGCAACAGCTGCCCAGGCATTTCCTTCATGCCAACAGCTTGGCTTGGGTTGGGTGCTCACATGTTTTGGGAGGCACAGTTTGCACAGTAAAGCATTTCTTGTCAGTAATGATTTAAGAGCAAGAAAGAGCTCAGCTTGACCCAATGACACTCCAAGTGTCCATGGATGGCTCTCTAGAAAAAATAACACTAAATCTTTAGACTTTCAAACTGTTTGAAACTGAAGGGATGCCACTGCTAGGTAACAGTCAGCAGACTAAAAAGAGGGGAAATTGTAATGTTGAATATGCAGCAGAAAAACAGAGTTTTGTTTATCACCCACTCTGAAAAAATGCCCCAAACTGGACTCTGTAGCCTCCTCCCCAAACTTGACGGGTGGAGCTGCAAGGCACATTCATGATGTGAGAATCCAACCTCTCAGTGTGATTCGGGAAAAGACTACTCTTTACTTTTCTAGTGACAAAAAAAGAAGAGACCTGTTCACTTTGGATCGGCAGGTGAGGCAGTAATGACGGGGCGATCATTCCTTGCTTCCCCCTTGCTTTTCTCTTAAAGAAGAGGAAGAATTTAACACAACTAACATAGCTGAATTGCAAGGTGGTTCAGAGATTGGAGAAATAACACCGTACATTTGAGACCAAAGTCACTTCTGTGAAAAGCAGACTTCTTTTCCTAGCCGAATTACTGAGGAGCTCTCATAACTCTCATAACTCAGGAGCCTTAAGAACCGGTTTGAGACAGTCTGCTCTACTGCTGTGGAGCACTTAAGTACTAAAGGATGCTTGCCACAGTACCGCAACCACATGGAAGTATTCCATCACCTCCTGATACATACAGACCTTGCGAGGTCTGTTAACAGCAGGCTTGCAGAACTGCTTGAAGTAATGCCACTGATCGGGTTTGTAGCTGTAGGAAGCCTGAACATCAGTGTAGGTCACACACCTGCCTGGCCACAAAGCTGCAAGAAAAGAAGGGTTTGAAATACCATGACTTAAACAGGCACACTCTGTGCTTAAAGACAACATCACCTTTGGGTGACAAACACGTCCTGCGGTTCAGAAGAATGCTATCTTTACACAACGCATGATACTAAGCCGCTGCAAACTGCTGCTGTAGTTAAACAGCAAGTTGGGGTACCACATGTCTGCCAGAAAGTTATGAAATTGAACCCTAAGAGGACATAAAGAAAGAAAGAAGAGGAAGGGGCCTGCCAGACCCCTGCACAAACAGCACACAGCCAGGAGCCTGCCCACAGTGCACCAGGACAATCTGGAAATGAGAGACTTCCCCAGAAACAAGACCTGGAACGTTTTCAATTCATCCTCAAATAACCTCCTGTGACACTGCTCTCATCTTCAGCACCACGCAGTGACCAATAAGGTCACGCATATTTTGTCCTGTAGGGTGCTGGACGCATAGGCTGCACACTGGGCCATCCACACCTGTCTCACCCATTAAAAGCACTAGGATTTAAAGGGCATTTGTAGAGCTTTCATGAGAGAAACTCCATTTCATTCTTAGAAGGCATAATTTTTAGATGGCAGAAAATTCCGTGAGCAAGCCTTAGGCCAACAGCTCCCACATCTAAAGCCTTTAGCTCCACGGCCAGGGCAACTCAGCAGCAGAGCAAATAAAGGCTTTGGCCCTTCTCAACAGACTGAGACTTGAAATGAGTTGGCATGAACCAGAGAATCCCTAAGGCCACCCAGTCTGGTAACTCGACGAGTCTCCTGCTACAAGCACCTTGCAACACAGATCGAGATCTGCATCAGCTCCCTCACAACGCTGTCTCTGCATCAAGAATACTAAGCCTTCCTGAAGAAACCTAATGACTGTATTGGAGCAAGGCAGGCGTCCAAAGCGGGGGAAACCAGGAAAGCAGCAGCAGCAACTGGAATCCTCCCTGACTGCCTCACCAGAAAAGCTGGGATGAGCTGGGCTCCCCCACGGCACAACACAGCAACGCCTATTTGCAGAACAAAAGGAAGGCAATTAGCCTTGCCCCCGATGCTGCCGCAGACCTCACTCATTTCATCGACAGAGAATTTCAGCCTCCAGACCTTTTGGCATCTTAAAGTGACAGTGAACTGTCTCGTTTCCAAACTAACTGCCATTTTAGATCAGAGGAAATAAACAGGGAATTCCTCGGCTGGTTTCTAAACGGGTATTTCCGTCTTCACCCCTTTCCCTACCAATGGAGATACAGTGTGAAGTAAGGACTCTATGGGGAACTCCTCGCAGTGCCTTCGGCCAGCCCAGGTCCAATATCCTGTCTCTGCTCCCTCCCGGCTTCCTGTGCCCCTCCTCACGCACATGCCCAAGCACTGTGCTTGGGCACAGCACAAGGAAGCGACAAGTCCTTGACCGGGTTAAGCGGGACCGAGCAACCACTGAAACATCGGTGCGTTACCAGCGTTATTCTCAGAGTAAAGGCGAAACACAGCCCTGCACCAGATCCTAGGAAGAGATTTAACTCTGCTACAGCTGAAACCAGGGCAAAAGGAGAGAGACAAGCACAGTGCCAGGGCGCAGGGTAGGAACCTCCGAGGCGCCTGAGATTCAGCAAGGGACATTAAGGCAGAAGCAAGCGCACTCGGGGCCCCGGGCCCGGCTCGTCTCCGGCCCGCCGCAACCCTGCCGCTCCGGGCGCTGCGAAGCTTCCCGCGCCGGGCGGCAGCGGGCAGGAGACACCCCCCTGAGCCTGCCCGACGGACCGACGGACCGACGGACGGGAGAGCGGGCGGGCTCGCTCGCCTCCCCGGTAACCCCGGACCCCCGGTGGGCTCGGATCTCACCTGCTGCCGCCGCTGCCGGGACCCGGACCCAGACCCTGCCCGCCGTCTTGCTGCACCGAAACGGCGCGCCGGAGGGACCGAAGCCGCTGCGCGAACACCGGGCTGCGGCCACCAGCACCCCGCGCGCCCGCCCGCACCCGAACGCGGGTCCACGGCGACCATTGCTCACCAGAAGCCGGCAACCACCGCGTGACACCGGCCACTTCCGGGGACAGCCGCGGGAACAAAGGGAGCCCCACGGCTCATGCGCGGAGCCCGGGCTGCAGTACCGAACTCTGGACACAGATGGCAGCAGCGAGCGGCGCCCGGCGCCACCCCGCCCCCCCCCCCCCCCCCCCCCCCCGCCGCGGGGGGTACTGGGTACTGCAGAGCTGGGAGCAAGGATGCTTGGGGGCTGCTTCTGCCTCTGCCACTGCACAGCCATGACTGATCATGTCACTTCACTGCCGTTCCCCTGTCAGAGGGCTATGCAAGCTGCCCGGGGTCTTTCAGGGAGAGCTGGAGCCTGGGAGGCTGTGGTGGGGTGAGATGGGCGGTGGTGGGGCTCCAGCCATTGCTTTCCCGACAGGAGGGCAAGCACCCGGGTCCCACTTCCCATTGCAAGGCAGATTCTCGCTGACAACGGCAAGCGGTGTGGCTGGTGGACCCCTGGGGGGTGCCGACAGAGCGGCGGGCTGGGATGTTGCGGACGGGACCCCCGCACGGCCGTGGCGGTGTCGGTGTCGGCAACGGCGGTGTCGGCGATGCTGATGCGGGCGATGTCGATGTCGGCGATGGCGATGTCGGCAAAGGCAGCGCCGGCCGTGTCTCCTCGGGAGGGAGGCGCTCCAGGCCATGCAGCCGCCATTGGCGCTGGCTGCACCGTGGTTTCCTGCCGAAATCACATGGCTCCCGCGTTTCCATGGAGAGAGCCGGGGTGGGCGCTGCCAAGAGCCTGCACGAACTCCCCGCTTGCTCCCCGTCCATGGGAGTGGAACAAAGGGGATGCACCGAGCCAGGACCGCTCTCGCCCCGCGCCTCGTCCCCCGCCTCTCCTGGGACATGTGAGTGACACCGGCACCTCCGCGCCTCGGGGGGGACCCCGGTCACAGGGGGGGTCAGTGGGGAGCGGGGCTGGTGGCTTTAGCGGGGTTACACCCTGCCGCGGGGGACCACGTCGCTGCCTGCCACCGCCGCCGCCTGCCACTAGCCCCGGGGGGGGCACCCACAGCTCGGTGACAGCAGGCGAGTGGGGACGGGGACGTGGCCGAGGGGCTCCCCTGCTCCGACCCGTCGCCCTTCGGCTCCAAGGGCAGCTCCGCACCCTGCTGCAGGGCCCGGAAGCACCCGGAGAAGGAACCGGGATATCGGGGCGAGCGTCCCCCACCCAATGTCACCCAATCCCACACCCAGTGCCACCCCGTGTCGCCCCCAGCCCCTGTCCGGGGCGCACTGCTTTGATCATGGGTTTAGGATGGGGCCGGTTGTTTGCGGAGGAGCCGTGCCCTGCCCTCCTTGTATCCCTCCGGAATGGTGGGCAGGGGGAAGCTGCCCGTGTCCATGTAGGGCCGTGCCCGAGCGTCTGCCCGACGCCAGAGCCGTAAGTCGCGGGGGAGAGGCTGCATCCGTCTCCCCCCACATCCCCCTGGCGGGGTGACAGGACCCCGGGGTGGGGGTCTCCTGAGGGACCTGGGTGCTTCGTGTCAGCTGTGTTCTGCCTCCTCCTCCTGGGTGACAGAGGGAGGAATGCTCGGAGGAATTAATGAGACAGATCTCGCTTTGTTGCTGGCCCGATCCTCCTATCTCCCAGCCCTCCCCAGCCTGCCAAGAAGTGCTTGGGAAGGCCTCACACCGTTAACTCCTTCCCTGCTGCACCTCCGGCCGTCCCGGGGCTTGCAAACAGCCTCAGCAGGTTTTAGCTTTGCCAGAGTCCCAAAGGAAACTACAAGGGCCACTGGGAAGACTTCGCCTTCCTATAAACTCTGTGTTGGCCAAGGACCTAGCTCCCGACTGGTGGCTGAGGAGCAGCCTTGCTGTGTCCCCAGGCAGGGCTGGGGCGTCAGGCTCTGACGCCATGCAAAATCAGTCACTGAAGGGCTGGTCAGCAGCAGCGTTGCTGGTGCTTGGTGGGTAGGGGTCCCCGATGCAACACCACGGCTCCCCGGAGCCGCGGTGGGAGCTGACGTGGTGGCAGCTGCGCCCCCAAGGAGGACACGACGTGATGGGGCTAAAGCGGGAACGTGGCAGCCGTGGGCAGGGCAGGGCCTGGGGTGCTGGGATGGGCAACAATGAGGTGCGTGTTGGGCTGCAACGGGGGGGATAACTGTTAATCTGCAGCAGGGTCAGTGGTCAGGGTGGGGGCATCCGTCCCAGGCTCCTGGCCAGCACTCAGGAGCTTTGTAGCCTCGATTGCTGTGGGGTGCCTGGGTCAAGCATCTTCCAGTGCCTGCTGCTACCCCAAGAAGAGCTAGGCAGTGGCACAGGGACATCTGCCAGGGATGCCATCACACTGGGCTCCAGCCTGCACGAGGGGCCATGGCTTGGTGGGCACTGGAGCTCCTGCCATGGCTCTGACTTAAAGGGCAGGACTTGGCAGACCCGTCGTGCACAGGGAGCTGGTGTTTGGGATCCCCAGGGAACAGTGCAGGCGGCCCAAGGCCTGGCTCAGCGTGGGTTGAGGCCATTGCCGGGCTGGGACGAGCTCACTGCCTCGTGCTTGGGGTTATTTATAGGGCTGCCATTTATATCGCTTCTATTTCTGCTGCCGTGTGGGGACGCTGTGAGGGGGGAGGGCTGGAGGCTGCTGCGGCCCCGGTGCCCGGATGGCAAGGGATGCTGCTGGCTGCCTTGGTGTCAGCCTGGCTGGGGTTGAGCCTGCCTTGGCACAAGGGCTGGTCCTTCTGCAGCCCTCAGGGCATCAACCGTGTGGATAAAACTCCGCACAGGATCTGCGACATTGGACTGCCGGGAGGTTTTGGAGCTGCTTTGCTGGTTTCTGCAAAAAACTGAAGTCAGAGAGGTTGGCTGCAACCCTGTGGTGCGGGATGAACATCTGCGGCTCTAGGACCCGGCTTTCCCAGACCATGAATGGCTCTTGCCTGGCCACAAGTCCCTTGGTCATTCACAGTGGTTCTCCTTCAAGCCATGGTGGTGGGTCTTTTTGGGGGAGACATTATAGCAGGGCCTGTTGCGACGGGATGAAGGGTGATGATTTTAAACTGAAAGAGGGAGATTCGGGCTGGAGGAAGAAATTTTGTACATTTCAGTGGCAGAACACTGGCACAGGTTGCCCAGGAAAGGTGGTGGATGCCCCATCCCTGGAGACATCCCAGGCCAGGCTTGGTGTGGCTCTGGGCAACCTGGTCTAGTGGAAGGCGTCCCTGTCCGTGGCAGGAGGTTGGAACTGGATGAGCTTTAAGGTCCCTTCCAGCCCAAACCAGTCCGGGATTCTGTCCTCTTGACAGAATTGTCACCTCTTGCTCTCTCCTAGGTCTCCACCTTGGCCAGGAGCTCTTTGGCCCCTCACCAGCCTGGTGCCCATGTGCTGGTACTGACCTCCCCATCCACTTTTGGCCAGCAGTGACTCCTGCCCACTGTGCACCCACCAAGGCTGCCTGTGCCCTGCCATGCCACATTCCCAGCTGCGGTGACATTCCCAGTCAAACACGCGTATGCGTGTTGTGCTTGTCCATGAACAGCCTGAATTAGCTTCCCCATCACCTTGGTCTCTGGTGCTGGTGCCAGCAGGGGAATATACTCCTGGGGCTGGTGGTGGCTTCTCCCAGGGGTGAGTGGGCCCAGCCTTGGTCCTGGGGCCACCAGGGACGTGTTGGGGAACCTGCCCAGGGCTCAGCGCTGGCAGGATGTGGGGGACTCAGGGACATGAGTCCTGTACCCCAGCGAGGGCAGGGAAGTGGGAATGTCCTCCTGGGGTGCCTGGATTTTCCTTCTGCGTGGCTGGAACATGCATATCCAAGCACGGCTGCCCATGGAGGGTTTTGTTTGTGTGTTCAGCTGTCATGGTTGGGATGCCTGGGGCAGCTCCCCGGGCCTGGTGAGAGGAGGGCATGACATGGACACCGTAAAAAACATGTGCTCGGGGTGTTATGCCCACATTTCTGCTGCATGGGTTAGGTGGAGGCAGCCACCAGGGGTGGTGACCATCCAGAGAAGTCCCCTCTGCTGGGAGAGTGACTGGCACGCAGTTGTCCCCTTCCCTTCATCCGTTCCCTGTCTCCAGCCAGGCCACAGATGCTCCTTTAACTTGATTATCGTCCAGGCCCTGGCAGTGCTGCCACAGCTTGTGCCCTTCCTCTGTCCTCCCTTGGCAGGGTGTCCCAGCCGAGGGCGCTGCAGGGTGCCGTGGGGTGCTACATGCCCATGTCCTCCTCCAGCGCCCTCTACACCTTTTGAGTGCGCAGCCCTCACCTCCTGCCTGCTACTGGTGGTCTCCCCATGGGTGATGCCCAGGGTGGTGCTGTGCCATGCATCTTGCATGCGCTGCCTGCACTGGGGCTTCAGGCAGGGCTTTGGAGAGGCAGAGTCCCAGTGAGCTGCCTCTCCTCTGGTAGGGAAGCCTGGACATCCCTTTGTGGCTCCAAGGAACAGCTCTGCCGCAGCTCTGGCGGCTTTAGTGGGGCTTTCTCGTTAACCTTTAATGAGAACAAACGAGCTGGCATGGGCCGGCGCTGCGGCAGAGGCTTTGCAGAAGGCTGGTCAGTGCCAGGAGCGATGTTATTCCCTGGGAGAAGCAGCAAGAGGTGGAAAACCGGGTAGTGGTTCCCTGCCCGTGGCAGCTGCTGGGTTGGGACTCTTCCCATCGGTGGGGAGAGGCAGGGGGGTGCACCCTGACCAGGCAAGGGAGGAGACACAGTCTTCATGTAAGTTCTTGAAAGCTGGGGTGGAGATGGGTCTCCCCCACAACATGCCCTGCCGTGTGCTGGGCTTCTGGCTGCCCTGCATGACACACAGGCCATCTTGGACAGGGCTTGGAGCAACCTGGTCTACTGGAAGGTGTCCCTGACCATAGGAGGGGGGTTGGAACTTTATGATCCAACCCAAACTGGTCTGTGATTCTATGACACTGGCCTGGAGGCTGCAGGCAGGTGAGTGACAAGGTGCTGCCATTTGCCAGTGCTGGGATGTTTTTTCCTTGGATGCAGCTCACCAGCTCTTCCCCAGTGCTCTCCCAATGAGGCTGGTGCTGTGCACCCATGTGGGCACCCACCAAGGCACCCAACCAGGCACCAGGAGAGAGGGTGTCCTGGGAACAACACTCTTTGGTGGCAAGCCTGACTGTGGCTGGCTATGCATGGGTGCCCATGGCAGGGGAGCCATGTCACCCTACAAGGGACCCCAGGCACATCTCCTCCCCTGCAGTGGGCTGGGCCCATCCTTCACGGGGATCGGTGAGGAGTGAACCAGCTCTGGGCTGGGGGAGCAGCCACGCGGCTGTCTCATCCTCTAGGCAGTGGGGTAACTGTGTCTGGGAGCGCCTCGCCTCTGTGAACACCCCCAAGCCTCTGCCGCAGCGCTTTTCCTCCTGAACCTGGCCTGACCTCGCTCTAAAAGCAGCAGCAAACAGGAAAGGAGCATGGAGGGAGGTGGCTCTTCCTGCTCCAGTGACGTGGTGATGGCAGCTGGTCGCAGCTTGCATGGAGTTGGCTTCTCCAGCCTCCTGCATCTGAGCTGGAGGGGGTGCCAGGCCTAGGTACCCCAGGACTGGGACCTGTGCAGGAGCCAATAGTATTGGAGGGTGGTGACATCTGTGCCACAAAGTCCCCTGGATGTTTAGGGCATCTCTGTGCCTTAAACGGGGAGCTGTGGGGCTGGGAGTTTCTGATGGGTTTGCATGGAGGGCAGGTGGCGTTGCCGTGCTGCCTCATGTGAGCTGCACCCCCGGGGAGTGTAACATCCTTCGTTCCATGTGGGAATAGCACTCAGCGTTTTGGAGAGCCCTGCGAGAAAGCCCTGGCTGAAGCCAGCCCCTCCAGGACTTTGGAGACCCTGATGACACAAACTGGGGACATCTGAGCAAGGAAACCCTTTTCCCAGTGTTGCAGGGTTCCCGCGCACATGCCAAGGGGCTGCAATGCCATGGGAAACCCACAGCAAAGCCACGGCAGTCTTGTATCCCCCCATCCTGGGATCTGACAGGAGCCCTGCTCTTCACTCTGCTTTAAAGCAACCTGGAGAGGCGCTGTGAGGGAGTTTGCACCGCCGTGACCTACAGGGTGGTCCCCAGCCTTGCCCCCCTGCCTCGGTTTCCCTAGCGGGGTGGTGGGGAGGGAAGGATGGGGAACCACGGAGTGCCACTTTTCTGGAGCAGCCAGCGCCGGTGGGGCCCCCTCTCTCCAGGGGGGACAGGCATCCATGCCTCCCGTCCTCCGTCCTCCCATCCCAGATTCCCGTCTGGAGTTGTGGCGCTTGGCAGTGATGTCAGCCCTTGGGCAGGGGAAGTGTGGGAGGAGACAGCCCGGGGGGACCCTGCACACGGGGCGGATGGACGGCCAGACGGCATGGGAGAGGCGCAGGCCGGGACGCTGACCCCAGCCCGAGGGGGACCTTCTGCCGCAGCCCGCTATGAATGGCAAACGCAAAGGTACGGAGCTTCTCAGCAAGCGCAGGGCACCCGGGGACCCTCGGTTGTGACACAGCTGGGCTTGGGGGGTGCTTTTTATGGTGAGCGGGTTCCCCAGGAGGAGAGCTCTCCCTGCCAGGGGCACCAGGGATATGGTTACCCGCCACCTGCAAGGGGCATGGTTGTCACCGCAGGATGCAGTGAAGGGGTGTCTGTGAAAGGGTAGGGCCCAGACTGTGCATCTCGAGGCAGGAGAGGGGCCGCGGATGCCTGGGCAAAGCACCCCCACAATGCCACGGCAGCAGATCAGTTTTTTCCCCCTTGTGCTCCCATGTCTTTTGTGCGGCCATGCTAATGAACGGCCTGGCTCCATGTTGAGCATCCCCAGTGTGGTATTCCCAGGGAAACTGGGCAGAATGGGGGGGGGGGTCCTGGGACTGCTTTTATACACGGGGACCAAGTTGCCCAGGTAGCATTTGTGGAGGGGAAGCTACTGGTACCCATCAGAGCACCTTGAGATTGAGCAGGCAGGGGTGAAGGTGGCATGTGTGACCTTTGCAAGGTTATGCCAAACCCAGGATCCTTCCAGAGGATCTCAGCACCAATGAGAGGGGTCACAGCCCACTCAGGAGCAGGGTCTCGTTCCCCGTGCGAGGCTGCAGTCCCATCTAGTAGGGCCTCCAAAGCCGTTGGGATCCTGGCTGGGTGCTTGATCTGTGCCTTTGGTGGTGGGGGACCCATTTCACTAGGACCATGGTGGTCCTGGGCTGGTTCTCAGGAGCTGCCCTAGAAAACAAGGCTTGAGCTCAACAAGGCACTGGGGAACCCGCCAGCTCCAGCAGTGGCCACGTCCCTGGGTCCCAGTTTGGGGCTTGCAGACTGCTCTGGCTGTTACTGGAATCCCATGGGATGGGTGGTGGGGTGGGAGGCGGGGAGGCGGCTGTGAGTGTCTGCCTACACCGTGCCCTGCCCTTCCTCAGGGATGCTCCGTGGGGTAAATAAGCACTTCCTCCAATTCTTCCCATTCGCAGCTCCTTCCCTTTCCTGCCGCCCTCCCACTTGGCCCAAGGAGCCAGTGGCCTCCCACAGCTGTGAGGGTGGATTCTGCTGCCGTGGCTCCAGCACCCGTCCAGCCCTCAAACCACCATCCCCTGCTCTGGCTGGGGCTGCAAATTTATGGCCGGGAGTTTCTCTCCCGGGTGAGTAACAAGGAGCTGGGATTTCCTTCACTGACTCATCCCATTCCCAGAAATCCCTAATCCCCCCCTTCACCTGGCACTAGGGGATGTCTGCCTGGAGGAGAGGCAGAGCGCGAGGAGGTCAGGGAAAAGGTGGCTCCCAGGCTCCCTGTGACCATGGTGTGTGTCCCCGGATGCTTGTGTCCTGTGTGCCGGGGAGGGATGGGAGGTGGTGAGAGGGAAGAGCCGCTCCAGCCCACACCGAGAGCCGGCCAAGTGCTGTCCTGGGGCCGGAAGGGGCTGGCAGGGGGCCTGGGTCAGGGCAGTGGGGGCACAGCTGTGCAAACATGGATGCAGCAGCCGGGCTGTGCCACAGGACAAGTTCACAGGCTCCTGAGGCCGTCCCGACCATGCGCCCAAGGCTCACCCAAGGGTCATGCTGCTGGTGTGGGGCGGTGGGACCCCAGCTTAACACAGGCACCGCAGGCAGGATGGACCGGCCCGTGGCCGCTGTGCCGCGTCCTCACTGGGGACACTGCTACCCCACTGTGCTGGGGGGGCGGCCACAGGGCCACCAATGTGGGGACAACAGCCCAGCTCCTCCTTGGGGTGCTGCTGACTGGCTGTGGGCGCCCCTTCCCCGTGTCAGGGGTGCTGTGTTGGCCACCCCATGTGTTGCTGTCCTGGAGTGATGTTACTGGAGATGCTGGTCCCAGCGTTGAGGCCGTGGGCTCTGGGGGAGCCAGTCTGGGGCGTCTCAGACCAGGGCAGTGTTGATAAAACCGCCAGAGCGACCTGAGGCTGGTGTCTGAGTGTCGGAAACAGAAACCAGCTGGGACCAACCCAGCCGGTCGGACTGCCCCCTCCACCGCTCCGACCAGCATTCTTGGGATCCCAATCATCTCCAGAGAACCAGGAGCAGGAGAGAGCAGGGAGCCGGCAGCTGGGCTTGGGGAGCCCCGGGGTGGGCTCCAGCACCCTGCGCTGTGCTGCCCATCCAGCTGCCCACATCTGAATGCTGCTCTGCCCTCCGGCCAGTGCCCGCAAGCAGTGCTGGCTGAGCACACACGGACAGACGGACTCCCAGGATTGCGCCGCAGGCACAGCAAGGTGAAAAGCTTGGTTGGGAGGGAGCTTCGTTAGCACCGAGGTCCTAATTAAGGGCAGAGGGTGGTGGGGGTTGCAGGGACTGGACATGTGGGGCAAGACCTATGCAGCTCCTTCTCAGGAGAGGGAGGGATGTGCTTGGGGCTCAGCACATGGCAGGGACATGAGTGTGCCAGTGCTGTGCCCAGTGCCAGCTTCCCAGTAAGCCTGGGTGAGATGTGGTGGTCAGCAGCCCCTTCCAAGCGTGCCCCAGGCTCTGCTTACCACAGGGGATGTCTGTGCTGCCAGTACCAGGTACCTCTTATCTTGGTAATGTCAGGAATGTACCACGCCAGGGTTTTTCCCTCCACTATGAGCCAGGAGCGGAGACCCCACACCTTTCATGCCCTGCCTTGTGCAAGGCGGCACTGCTCTCTGGCACCCAGCTCCTGCCTGCCTGTGTTCTCCTTCTGGAAGGGGCTTCAGGGTTCTTGCACAGGGGTTGCAGGGTGCTGTGGAGATGGGCTGGTGCTGGCAGGACCTGGCAGTGGCCTGCGCCATCTCTTGCTGTTGACTCGGGTCTGCATCCACCGGCCGCTGGTTGGGTTTGAGGGGTGTTTGGGGGAGAACAGGGTCCTGTGAACAGGCTTATGGCTCTGCTCCCTGTGCCAGCCCAGGAGCCCCAGTGGCCTCGGAGTACAACCCCGCATCCAAGGTGCCTGGATGAGCGGTTGGGAGTTGCTCTGGCTCTCCTGTGGAGCTGTGCAGGGGCATTGGTTCCTTGCAGCCCCTCCAGCATCCTTGTCCCCCTGAGATACCCCTGTGATGCTCTCATATCCTTTTGCTCTGTGCGGGCTCCCTCTTTCGAGCCCTCTGTGTTCCCAGACAGCGACATGGATTGGAGAAGGATGGGCTGGCAGGGGCTGTGCTCACCCCATAGGAGCTCTGATCTGCTCCACTTGTGGAGAGCAGGGTCTCAGGGGTGGTGGGTGCTTTCCTTTCCCTATAGATGGTTGGCTGTGACACCCAGCTGGGGCAGCAAGCACAGGTGCCACGGGCCTGGCTCGCTCAGTGGGGAGCAGATTAAAGAGCCCTGCAGAGGGTAATCTGCCCAGGCCCTGCAGGTCAGCCTGGCTGCCAGGGATTACAGCTTCTCTTAATGAGCTTAATTGGGACAGTGTTGTCCTGGAAACTAGATGGACTAGCACCAGGATAAAACTAAGGCTGCGGACATACAGAGTAGCTCCTTGGTGCTGTGCTAGGACTTGAGTGCTAAGGGGAAACCAGATGGATCTGCTGAATCCCAGCTCTGCTGGGATAGAGGTTCATGGTGGTGGCTGGCTTTGACTCCGGACCCCTGGCTCATCCTGAGTGCTGTGAATGCCTGTCCCAGGCTGGTGTGCAGGGAGGTGACAGCATGGCTGTGGGACACCGAGTAGCACAGCACTGGAGCGGTGCCCACCGGCAGCTGAGCAGGTCTGTGCTGATTGGAGTTGGGCTTATTCCTGTTGTGCCAGGGGAAGGAGTGGGGATAGCAGCGGGATCCAGGGTAGTGCCTGCATCCCTGTGTGGTCCTTGGTGCTGCTGGGGCTGGGGCGCACTGCAGGCTATGCTGGGGTGGGCAGCTGGGATGCTGTGTGCCTGAGGACCCTGCCTGGACTTCCCTGGCACAGCGTGATTGCCAGGCACCGTGTTGTATCATACCTGTCAGCTCCTGGCTCCCAGGCCCAAGACTCGGCTCTAGGAGGTTGGCAGGGACAAAGGGACTGAGTTGGTGTCAAGCCCTGTGGGCTGGGCTCCTCCACGTGCCCAGCTGGCACTGCTGGGGACAGCAGGACCAGGAGGAGTGCCGAACCCCCTGATCCCCCTGCTCTTGCCTTTGGCTTTGGCCTGCAGCAATGCTCCCTGTGATCACAGAATCACAGCCTGGTTTGTGTTAAAAGGGACCATAAAGCTCATCCAGTTCCAACCCCCTGCCACAGGCAGGGACACCTTCCAGTAGAGCAGGTTGCTCCAAGCCCCGTCCAACCTGGTCTTGAACACTGCCAGGGATGGGGCAGCCACAGCTTCCCTGGGCAACCTGTGCCAGGGCCTCACCACCTTCACAGGGAAGAACTTCTGCCTAAGATCTCATCTCAGTCTCCCCTCTGTCAGGTTAAAGCCATTCCCCCTTGTCCTGTCCCTACAGGCCCTTGTCCAAAGCCCCTCTGCAGCTTTCTTGTAGTCCCTTTAGGCGCTGGAGCTTCTCTAAAGTCTTCCGGAGCCTTTTCTTCTCCAGGCTGAACCAGCCCAGCTCTCTCAGCCTGTCTCCAGAGCAGAGCTGCTCCAGCCCTTACAGCATCTCCGTGGCCTCCTCTGGAGACTCACTCCAACAGCTTCACGTCCCTCCTGTGTTGTTGCCCCAGAGCTGGATGCAGGACTGCAGGGATCTCCCCAGAGAGGAGCAGAAAGGAGAATCCCCTTGCTTGTCCTGATGTGGTGGCAGCCAGGTCCAGGCCCCAAGGCTCAGAAATCTGCTGGGTCTTGGCCATGACGGGGACACGCAGGCATCAGCGGTGACTGCAGGGCTCATGGCTGCGTCTCTGGCAGCATCAGGAGCAGAGGGCAGGGCTGCAGCAACCATGGGGCTGGACATGTGCTGCCCTCATGGCTTTTCCAGGGTCTGGCAGGGAATGGCTCAGCCTTTCCTTCCCGACACAGAACTCCTGGCAAGGCTGGGGACTTTCCAAAGCGCTTTGTTGTCCATGGGCTTCCCTCCTGGTTGCTGGAGTGAGCGGAAGCGAGCATGGAGACGGCAAAGGGCCGGGCAGGCGGATCCAGCCCCACACCCTTCCTGCCCCTGCTGCGGGTGGCACAGGCAACAGCAGGACATGGGACAAGGTGTCTAGCAGGTGGGGGTTTGGTAAGAGCACAGCAGAGGGTTTGCCATGTTTATGTCTGGGAAGGACCATGGAAGGCATTAGGCATCAGCCTTCCTGTGGCTCCCATGGGGCCAAGCTGGGACACAGAATCGTAGATTCACAGAATGGTTTGGGCTGGAAGGAACCTGAAGATAATCTAGTTACAACCCTCTACCACAGGCAGAGGCGCCTCACACTAGACCGTATTGTGCAGGGCCCTGTCTGTCCTTGCCGAGTGCTCACAGTGTCCAGAGCCTTGCTTCACCCAAGGCAGGGCACCCATAACATCACTTAGGGGCAGCGAAGTCCTGCCAGTGCCACCAGCAGGGTCCCTGGGCTGAGCAGGAAGGAGGGCTCCCAGCCCATGGGTGCTTGTGTGTGTTTTCCCACTCCGCTGCTGGTGACACCCCTCTCTTGTGCCCCCAGGGAGGCCCTCCAGGTCACACTCAACGATGTCACTGTCTGTGCGCCCGCAGCGCCGAGTGCTCGTCACCAAGATCAATAGGAGCCAGTCCTTCGCAGGAGTGAACTCAACAGCTGACCGGCCCTTCAGGTAGGAGATGGATGGGGACAGGCTTGGGCAGGGGCAGGTGGTATGACCTGCTGCGCATCCCAAGGCACCTTCCCAACTCGCCATCCTGGCATCTCACTCAAGGGACCCTTGTGGTACCCAGGGGATATTACATGGTGGTGGCTGCAATGAGCATCAGGAGATGCTCTCAAATGGGAGAGAGAGCACATCACCTGTGCCCTCCGCTGTACTGTGTGCCAGGCTGGTGAGGACCCTGCAGCCCATGCCACCAGAGCACAGAGGGGCAGTATAGCTCACCACCAGCTCTGAAGAGCCTCCCTCTGACCATCTCATCATGTTTAATGATGCAGTGAAGAAGCTGAGGTGGCTTTGAAGCACTGTGTCTTGATGGCCTGGACATCCTGCAGCGGCCGGGTTGGGGTTTGAGTGCTGGTGGGAATCAGAGGTTCCTCCAGGTCACTTCAAACCTGTTACTGAAAGGTTTTATTGGCTGCCCATCAGCTGCGTTGCGAGGAGCAGCCGATCCCTGCTCGTCCTGTCCGGCCACTGGCGATGTTATGATCCCACCATCCCCTTCCTCATCTTCCTCTCTGCTGAACCTCACGTCGGTGAGAATCATCCCACACACTGCTCATCCCCACCACCCACCTCTGCACCATCCCTAGCTCCTGGCTACCCTCTCACAGTGGTTCTTGGGACAGGGGTGTTCCATGGCTTTGGGTTGTGGGACTGTGGCATTTTAATGCTTTTAATCCCTTCTCCTAGGACCCAGCCAGCCTCTTCACCTCCCAGTACAGCCAGTGGCTGGGGAAAGCAGTGCCATGTTGCCTTACCAGCCTACAGGCACCTTCACTGGGTGGGCACAAGCCCAGGTAGAGCCTCCCCATGCCTAGGAGCAGACTTCCAGTCCTGCTTGCCTCTTGTCCCCCAGTTCTGTCCAGCCTCAGGGCCAAGTGATGCTTTGCAGACCACCAGCACATCACTAGCAGCCACATCTGTAGCTGCCAGAGAGGCCTGCTTGGGGTCAGGGAAGAGGGATTAATTTTGGAAGCTCACAACCAAGTGATTAGTGGGCAGAAGCTTATGGGTGATGCCTCTGGATCTGTGGAGGACAGAAATGAGGAGGGATGGTGGAAAACAAGCACTTACCCATCGCTCTGGCTTGGGAGGAGGCCAAGACACTCATTTCGCCCCACCAATGATTTGGGGAAGTCTTTTGGCCGCTCCTGCTAAGAGCAGCACAGGATGGGAGGTCCAGTCCAGGGTCTGGAGCTGAGGAGTCCATGGTGTCTCCTGGGCGCCCATGCGTTGGGAGGAGGAAGGGAAGAGTCGTTTGGAGCGGGATGTTGCTCACTGGGCTGGGAGCGACTCGGTTGCACAAGGCAGGAAGGGTGGTGTTTGGGGCCCAGTGCTGGGTCGGCATCCTTCAGCAGGCAGCTCTGTGCTGCAGGTTTGGTGACATCTGCAGCGGTGTAGCATCCGTGAGGGTATCCCTGCCCCACATCCCGCACTGTGTGTGATGGGGTGGCAGAGCTGCCTGTCTGCAGGATGCTCCTGTGCTGCCACCCACCGGGATCCCTGCCCATCCCTGGGAGTGCATGGTAGCAGGCCAGCAAGCTGATGGTACCCGCACTGCAGGGAACATCTCCATGGGCCTGGCAACCTGGAATGCTGGGCGTGGAGCAGAACATGGCCACTTGTCTCCACGGGCACTCCAGGCATACAGCCTTGCTCCAGCTGATGCTGGCTCCGTTCGCTTTTGCTCCCCCCAACCTGGGACCCCCACACCTTGCAAAGGCTACCCCATAGCCAGCCTCTTGGACCCTGCTGGGACAGGCTGATCTCCCCGCTCTTCACCACTGCCAGCTTTTTTGAGGGGGTTCTCCTTGTCCTTCCATGGCTTTGGCAGCCAATACACTGGGGGGGGGGGGGTTTGCAGGTGTGCGGTGCAGGCAGCACTGCGCAGCCTCACGGCCCTTTCTCACCCAGTCCCACTGGTTAGACTGGGAGTCCTGGGAAAGGCAGGCAGATCTGGGCGACCTGGCCTCCATCCCAAACCTCCTTGAGACATGATGCCCAGGAGGCTGGGGCACCAAGGAGGACCCTGGTGCTGTGTGCTGACCCCAGCCACCCCCATTTGCCTGCCTCTCTCCTCAGGAACCTCTCGCCCTTCACCCCTACCGTCTCCCGCAAGACTGGCTCCAGGGTCAGTAGGATGTTCTCAATGTCCCACAAATCCCCACCACCCAAGGTGCCTCAGCCCAACCGCCTGGACGAGGTGTATGAAGCTCTCAAGAAGGGCCTGACGTAAGTGCTGCAGCTCCCCATGGCTGGGTGGTGGGAGGCAGGGTGCTCCTGAGGAGCATGGGGACAGCCTGCCATGTGACTTGGGGTTGGCAGCTCTCTACTCTCACCAGGCAGGGACGTGCCAGGTCTTCTGGGTGCAGTCCCAGAGCTGTGTGGGGTCCCACATCCCACCACATCCCACATTGCGGCACACATGGGCGCCCTTGCCTGGGTGCTGCAGCATGGAGTAAGGATGTAGGGCCAGACATGGTGGGTTGGTGTGGGCAGTGGGTGACAGGAGCCCTGAACATGGTGCCCCAGCATGACCCCATGGTGTGGTTGCCCCCCAGAGCCTACCTGGAGGTGCACCAGCTGGAACTGGAGAAGCTCAGCACCCAGATCCGTGAGTCCAAGAGGAATTCACGCCTGGTGAGTGTCGCTTGGGAAGACCCTTATAGGGGATGCTGCTTTGGGCAGATAATGGACACAGCCAGGGCAGCTCATGGTCCGTCTGTATCCCTTCTGGAGATGTTAGGGGCCAGTCTGGGCTCTGGTGTTGGGCTGTCCTACTGTCATGCACTCTCCAGCCCTGGCTGGGTGCTGAACATGCTATGGGTGGTGGGTGCAATGTGCTGCGTCTCCTTGGATGGGCAGAACTGGCTTTGTGCTGCATCTTATCCCTCTCCTCTCTCCTCCAGGGCTTTCTCTACGATCTGGATAAGGTAAGAGGGATCAGTACCCCCTCCTGTTTGTCTCCCCCATCCTAACAGCTGGGATGTGCTACTGCCAACCCCTCTCTGCTTGCACTGCCCTGTGGCCTGCAGGGTGTGATGGAGCTCTGTGGGCACGGTGGGTCTGGGCAGGGATGGTGCGGAGGCAGGCAAGGGGCTTGTAACCTGCTTCTTGCAAGCAGAAGTTGTTGCTGGTGAGTGCTGAGCCTGGGTTAGCTCTGAAGATGGGAGAAGAGCACTCTGGAGCCTGGCTTGTCTCCTGGGGGACCCTCTGGAGTAGAGAAGGCTGGAGGATGCTGCAGCACATGGGTGCAAGCACAGCCTCTGCTCGCCGCTCCTGCCACCCTGCACCTCTCAGGCAGAGCAGGAGACCAGGACCTGTCCCAGCTACAGCATGGGCAGCAGCGCACATCCCGACCTGCAGCTCCTTTGTGGAGGGGTTGCACTGCTGCTCACACCATCTCCTCTGCTTTTCCAGCAAGTGAAGTCAATCGAGCGCTTCTTGCGTCGCCTGGAGTTTCATGCCAGCAAGGTGAGAGCTGGGGACCAGGATCGCCTGGGTGCAGCACTGGGGTGGCCATGCTGTCCCCCCTGCCCTGCCCATCACCACAGCTTGGGCTTGTCCTTGCAGATAGATGAGCTCTATGAGGCTTATTGCATCCAACGGCGGCTCCGTGATGGAGCCCACAACATGGTCAAGGCTTACAGCACTGGCTCACCAGGAAGCCGGGAGGCACGCGAGAGCCTGGCTGAGGCCAGCAAGGGCTACAAGGAGTACACGGAGGTAAGGCAGCGCTGGGCTGGGCTGGTAGGGTGCTGGGTCCCATGGGTAGCTGCTGATGGGTGCTGCCTATCCTTCTGTCCCTAGAACATGTGTTTGTTGGAGAATGAGCTGGAGAGCCAGCTGGGCGAGTTCCATGTCCGGATGAAAGGTAACGTGTCCCACTCCATTCCTGGCCCACTTGCCTGCCTGCCTTTCTGCCTGCTGCCTGCTCATCCCCCTCTACCTTCTCTTGCAGGACTGGCAGGCTTTGCCCGGCTTTGTGCTGGTGATCAGTATGAGGTTGGTGGGACCATATGGGTTGGGATCTGCTCTTCTCTTTCCCTGTGGTCTTTGGGATGCCTGGGGGGGGCATAGGTGGGCGCTGGTGTGGAGGGCATATTGCAGGGCATTGCTGGGTGGCATGGCTCTCTGGCCATGCCTGGGGACACAGAGAAGAGCACCTATCACCCCAGTGATGTGTCTCCCCCATTCTTATGCCCCTGCACCCCCAGATCTTCATGAGGTATGGACGGCAGCGGTGGAAGCTGCGTGGCCGCATTGAGGTGAACAGCAAGCAGGTGTGGGACAGCGAGGAAATGGTTTTCTTGCCCCTTGTCACCGAGTTCCTCTCCATCAAGGTACAGTGCAGAAGGAGGCAAGGATGATGTGGGCCGGCTGGCACCCTGCAGGGCTTCCCTCCAGGACCCCACCTCAACCACAGCCCCTCTGTGGTGGGATGGGGACATCTGGTGGTGGTGAATCCTGGCACAACACATGGATGCAAACACCATGTATAAAACAGCCCATGGCTTCGTCTCTTCCTCTTCTCCCTTTCCTTCTCCAGGTGACAGAGCTAAAGAGCCTGGCCAACCATGTTGTGGTGGGCAATGTGTCCTGCGAGACCAAGGACCTCTTTGCAGCTCTACCCCAGGTAGTGGCTGTGGATATCAATGACCTGGGCACCCTCAAACTCAGCCTAGAGGTGACCTGGAAGTGAGTATCTCAGCGGGCATTGCTGGTGGCACATGGTAGGCTTTGGGATGCCTGGCACGGTATGAAAAGAGGTGGCCTGCCCTGGGCTCTCTCCCATCCCAAAACTGGGCTGCAATTATGGAAGATCAGAGGTGGGCTGCAGGGGGTCCTGGAGGACTACTTGCCATACAGCAGGCTCACCAAGGATGGCACACAGCCCTCACCTCCCTGATCTCCTCCCCAGCCCCTTTGACAAGGACGACCAGCCCTCAGCAGCCAGCACCGTCAACAAGGCCTCCACAGTGAACAAGAGGTTCTCCACCTACAATCAGAGCCCACCTGACACACCATCCCTGCGGGAACAGGCTTTCTATGTAAGTGTAGTGCTGAGGGCTGCTCAGTGAGGTGCCCATGTTGGGGTCTGCGCAGGGAATGCAACCAGGCTACGTCCCAGTGGGTGATACAGGGTGGGCAGCTCCTCTCCAGCAATCCAGCCAGGGTACCCCGGCACCAGTGCCTGCTCCTCCCGTGTTCACAGCTCCTCTTCTCTCAGCCTGAGAGCCCTGGGCGGGCGGCCGAGAAGCACGGTTGGTCCTTGCTGGACATCTTTCGGGAGACACTCTTCGAGAAGCTGTCTCAAAGCTGCCCCTGCGGCGATGTCTCCTCAGCCGAGCTCGGGAGATGGCCGCAGCAGGGCCGTGTAAGTGCGAGGGCTAGAGCCAGCCCGTAGCATAGCCAGAGCTGTGCCCGTCCTGCAGTAGCTGTAGCTGCTCCTTGTCTCCTACTCACCAGCCTTCACTGATGCCCAGAGACCTGATCCTGCCAGGATGGGCTCTGGCTGTCCCAAGGGAGACAGTCCCCAAGTTAGGGGAGCATGGGCTGCACAGGCTGGCCCTGCTTCTCTCTCCAGGCACTAGAGAGTAGAAGGCTTGTCCGTGTCCCTGCACTGGTGGTGTCAGTGTGCTGTGGTCCTGGTGTAACGGTGGTGGTGTGACAGTGCTGGTGTGTCACCGGCATGATGCTGTCGTGGGGCTTGTGTGATGCTAACATGCCGCTGGCATGGCACTAGTTCAGTGATGGTGGACTTGATGATCTTAAAGCTCTTTTCCAAGCTAGTTGATGCTGTGATTCTGTGATCACTGGCATGACATTGGTGTGATGTCAGTGCTGCCCCCATGAGCTGGTGCTGCAGCAGTTGCCATCCTTGCAGCCATGGTGGGTAGTGGCCTTGGCTCCAAGTGTTTCATCCCATCATGGCCATGCTGGAGCTGCTCACCATGCCGAGAAGCCACTGGCACCCCAGGGCACAATAGGTGGTGGATAGCACAATACCCAGCACAAAATACCCAGCACAATAGGGCTGGGTGTGTGGAGCTGGAGTCACCACTGGTGCGGGGTGAGATGCAGGGCTGGAAGAGGCAGCCATGGTCTGCCATCCTGCCATGCCGGCAGAGCCAGAGTGCCTGCAGTTGAAGGGAAGGGAGACGGAGGATCAGAAAGGTCTTGCCTTACACCATTTTCCCTCTCCCCAGAACATGCTGCGGCGTCAGGAGGAGCTGGAGAATGGCACGGCCTGGTCCATCTCCTCGGAGTCCTCAGATGACTCCTCCAGCCCGCAGCTGCCTGGCAGTGCCCGCCACGCTGTGCACAAGCCCATAGTGCAGCCAGAGCTGCAGGCCTCAGCACCCGCCATCGAGATCTCCTTCTCCCAGCAGCTGCAGGAGGCTGAGCCCAGCACTGGGGCCAGCATTCCCACTGCTGAGAGCCAGCCAGAGGAGCCAGGCAGCCGCAAGAAGGAAGTGGTGGCCAATGGGCACATGCCCTACTTTCGGACTCTGAGCCACATCAGCGAGGCCAGTGTGGACGCTACAATGGAGGCCAAGGCTGCAGAGAGCCCCTGGGAGCTCAGACCCAGCCTGCAGGACATGGGGTCTGCCGAGCAGGACATGGAGCCAGTCCCCAGCGCCTCGGCGGCAGCAGTAGCACCAGCACATGACAGGGGTGCTGAGGCCAAGCCTCGTGCCTCTGTGGCATGGGCCACCACCAGTGAGGCAGAGCCAGTGCAGAGCCAGGCGCCAGCACAGGGTGGCTGCAGCACTGGTATCCTCATGGCACCAGCACAAGTGTCCATGGATGAGAGCCCAGTGACCACCACACCGCTGCCCGCCAGTGTCCCTGAGGTGCCCCGGGGGAAGGTGGTGGATTCGGGTCTGGAGGAGGCCATCAGCCTCCTGGGCTCGGCCCTGGATGACTATCGGGGGCAGTTCCCAGAGCTGCATCCCCTTGAACGGGAGCTCAAGCACCTGGAGGAGATGCTGCTGGTGAGGATCTCTCTGCAGCACCTGGGCAAGAGGGTACAGGCTTGTCCTGGCTGGCAGTGCCTGGGGACTGTGGGAACAGGGCTGGCAGTGTCTGGGGACAAGGGAGATGGGGCTGCCTCTAGTAGCAGTGCCAAGGGATAACGGGGATGGGACCATTTTGCTGTCAGAAAGCTGCAGAGGGGCTTTGGACAAGGGCCTGTAGTGACAGGACGAGGGGGAATGGCTTTAACCTGACAGAGGGGAGACTGAGATGAGATATCAGGAAGAAGTTCTTCCCTGTGAGGGTGCTGACGCCCTGGCACAGGTTGCCCAAAGAAGCTGTGGCTGCCCCATCCCTGGCAGTGTTCAAGGCCAGGTTGGATGGGGCTTGGAGCAACCTTGTCTAGTGGGAGGTGTCCCTGCCTGCGGCAGGGGATTGGAACTGGATGAACTTTATGGTCCTTTCCAACCTAAACTGGGCTGTGATTCCATGATTCCTGATGGCGATGCCTGGGGATGTGGAAGGTGGGGCTGGCTGGCTGGTGAGCCAGGATCTAACCCCACAATGCCTTCCTCTGCAGCAGAAGCAAGGTGTATTCCTCAGCCGGGCCTCTAGCATCAGCCTGACAGTGGAGCACGCACTGGAGAGCTTCAGTTTCCTCAACACCTCAGACGTGGAGGACTCCGAGGGCTCTGAGGAGGAGCCTCTCCAAGACGAGAGGTGCACAGAATTGTCATGGGATGCAGCACAGGGCAGGATGAAGCCCTGGGGCATTTGAGATGGGAGATGCCCAGCTCTGCCAAAGTGGCCAAGCACATTTAGACCATCCCGTCACAGCACAGGGCAGGTCCAGGTTGAGAAGCAACAGGATCTGGCCCTTCTAGAGCACCTCCCGTATGGAGACAGGCTAAGAAAGTTGGTGCTCTTCAGCCTGGAGAAGAGAAGGCTGCATGGAGACCTCATAGCAGCCTTCCAGTATCCGAAGGGGGCTTACAAGGATGCTGGAGAGGGGCTCTTCATTACGGACTGTAGTGGTAGGACAAGGGGTGATGGGTTTAAACAGATACAGGGAAAGTTCAGGTTGGATATAAGGAAGAAGTTCTTTACTGTGAGGGTGGTGAGGCACTGGAACAGGCTGCCCAACGAGCCTGTGAATACTCTATCCCTGGCAGTGTCTAAGGCCAGGTTGTACAGGGCTTTGTGTGGTATGGTCTAGTGTGAGGCATCCCCCACATCATGGCAGGGGGATGGAACTAGATGATCTTAAGGTCCTTTCCAGCCCAAACCAGTCTGTGGTTCTATGGTTCTGGTGGCACAGTGCCACCCTGCATCCCTCCATGGGTGCTGGGCTGCGAGGCAGCCCCCATGCCCTATGCCGCTGGGACCTGCTCGTTTGCTCAGCCCTCGTGCTGTGGTACTGTTGGTCCTTCAGAACTCCTCTGAGGAATGTCCAGGCCCAGGTTTCCCATTCTGATATCTGCTTCCATCTCTCCCCATCTTGCAGGAGAGCTGGCAGACCACAGCGTGGCAGCAGGGCCCCCAGCGCTGGTGAGACTGGCGCAGATGACACCGGCATGTGCAGTGGCTCCGAGGCCAGCACTGACCCCCTGAGCACTGGCAATGAGTTCCTGGATAAGGCCCTGGTGCTTCACCTCACCAACTGCAACCGCCTGCTGCTGGTGAGGACAGGGGCAGATATGCTGGGGTGGAAGATCTGGAGCGGGCTGAGTTCCCCTCTGGGGGTGCCTTGCTGCAGCATGTGGTGAGCTCTGTCCCTGAGGTCCCCGTTTTGGCTGTGCCTTGCAGAAACTGGGCACCTTTGGTCCCCTGCGGTGCCAGGAGATGTACGCCCTGGACAGGCTGCTGCGGGAGGCGCAGGTTCTGGAGATTGTGTGCCAGCTCACGGAGGAGCGAGCAGGAGCAGCTGCTTCTGCCACTGAAGGTAAAGCCACACAGCCCGAGGGGACCACACTGGGGCTGCATGTGGCGCGGTGTCCCAGGGTGTTCGACAGTGCCTGTCCCTGCAGTGGTTCAGTTCTCGACACGAAAGGAGGGTGTGCTGCCCCTCTGGGACTGCTGCGTGGAGGCCCCCAATGTCTACTCCTGCCCCGTGGAGCGGTTCCTGCAGGTGCTCGGCACACAGTATGCAGCACCCATCAATGAGCGGCACCCTGGCCTGGCTGATGCTGGTGAGCACAGAGGTGTTTGGGGAGTTACCAGCCCCACACAGTGACCATGCGTGACGGCCTATGGGTGCCAGGAGCCCTGCAGAGGGGTGGCCATGGCTGTTGCACGTCCTGAGCCCAGCCCTTTCCCGCAGTTTGTGTGAAACTGGTGGAGGATGTGCTGAATCGGCGGCTGCCCCGGCGGCCCGGCAGTGCCCAGAGTGAGCAGGTCACTATCTTCCAGTACTGGAGCCACTTTGAGTCACTTGGTGCCCTGGTGCTGGACACCTACATGATGGAGCTGGCAGAGGAAGGTGGGTGCCCTCCCATGCTCCCTAGACCCTGGTATGAGGATGTTGAAGATGTCCCTGCTCACTGCGGGGGAATTGGACTAGATGAGCTTTGAAGGTCCCTCCCAACTTAAACTATCCCATAATTCTATGGGGTGCTGCCTTCCTTGGGGTGGGCAAGTTGCTCTGATCCAGTACACGACCCGCACCTGTGCTGCCTTCCTGAGCACCCTAGGTCCTTGCTGTACATCTGCAGCACCTTGGCTTGGGTGCTCCCATGCGTTGGCAGCCTGTGTGGGGCCAGCTCTACCAGGCATGGGTGCAGGGTGCCAGAGCTGGGTTCCCTGTGGCAGAGGAGCAGTGCAGCCGGGCTCCCCACACTCCAGCTCAGCCCATGGCTCCCCACAGTGATGCTGGCACAGAACCTCAACTCGGATGACCAGGACGTGGTGCTGCGTGCACTGAAGCGCATGCCTGAAGGCCGCCTCAAGAAGGAGGGACTGAAAGCACTGAGCCTGCTCATTGTGGAGGGCAACAGCAAGGTGGTGAGCGCCGTGTCGGCCCAGCTCCGGAGCCTGGCAGAGAACCCCCGCTTCCGACAACGGGTATGTGCTGGAGTAGCCAAGGATGAGGTGGGATGTGGGTGCTGACCCCTGGCTCTGCAGGGTGGTGGCACTGACCATCACGTTCTCCCCCAGGCCCTTGTGTGCTACCTGGAGCAGCTGGAGGATGAGGAGGTGCAGACGCGCGTGGCAGGGTGTGCAGCGCTGGGCTGCCTGAAGGTGAGAGTGATGCGGGGAACAGGCAGCGGAGCTGCGTCCTCCAGAGGAAGAGGAATTGCATGTGGATGGTGGCTCCAGACACACCAGCTCCCTTGATAAGAGGACTGGGGCTGCCCCACATATGCTGGAGGAGCAAGCAGGAGCAGGGCAAGAAGGGAAGTGGGGAAGGAAGGCACTGGACTAGGATTTTCCTTCACCGTGGGGCTGCAGCGCCTTGTGCTGCCTTCCCCTCTGCTGTGTCCCTGCTGGCAGCCACACTGAGCCCCTTGTCCCTTCTCCTGCAGGCCAAGGAAAGCATTGAGCAGCTGGTTTACTTGTGCCAAACTGACAAGGAGCCTGTGCGGGAGGCAGCCAAGCAGAGCCTGATGCTGTGTGGTAAGTGTCCCGCTGCTCCTCCCTGCTCCCTCCCCAGACATGTTATCCCAAGCGGAATCTCCTGGTGCCAGCAGAGCCCATGGGAGAAGGGGGGCCTGGGCTGGTCGCTGCCAACCCCACACATCCTGGCTCATTGTGCCCCAAGTTCTGCCAGGCAACAGCCAGATGGCAGTGGGCAGCAAGGGCCAGGTTCCTGTGGCCACGGAGCACTAAGCCTGGTTGTCATTTGTTATTTGCTAGATGGCACTGAGAGAACCATCTGAGTGGGTTTCTAGGCCTCCAGGTCACGGCAGCTGCTGCACAGGTTGGGACATGTGAGCTGTCCTCATCCCCTGTCCCTGCACCAGCCGCTTTGCTCACGAATGTCTCCGTCTTAGAGCCTGTCAGCCATGTCATGTTTTGATTCTGTGTGTCTTGACTGTTCATAGAGCCCATCCCCATGGCACCCAGCACATGTAGAAGCCTCATGTCCCATGTCCCAGCAGATTGTTCACGTCACCACATCTTGCTGGGGGTGGCTGCTGTGGGTAGGGGTGCTGACTACAGCCAGCTTGTAGCATGGATGGACGTGTGTGCCTGGGATCCTGGGGAAATCCTTAGGATCCCTGGACCAGTGAATCATGGAATCACAGGGTGGTTTGGGTTGGAAAGGACCATAAAGCTCATCCAGTTCCAACTCCTGCCACAGGAAGGGACACCTTCCACTAGAGCAGGTTGCTCCAAGCCCCATCCACCCTGGTCTTGAACACTGCCAGGGATGGGGCAGCCACAGCTTCTCTGGGTAACCTGTGCCAGGGTGTCACCGCCCTCACAGGGAAGAACTTCTTCCTGGTATCTCAGTCTCCCCTCTGTCAGGTTAAAGCCATTCCCCCTTCTCCTGTCCCTACAGGCTTTTGTCAGAAGCCCCTCTCCAGATTTCTTGTAGGTCCTTCAGGTATTGGAAGGGGCCTACAAGATGTATGCAGATGTGCACAGCCATCTGAGATGCTGGAGCTGGCAGAGCCCCAACCCCTGGCTCCTTTCCTCCAAGCCAGGCTCTGCTGCAGCCCAAACATGCGTGATCCCTAATCCCTCCTCCGTGTGGGCAGGGGTAGGGCAGGCAGCTGAAGAACAGGATGTGCAACATCCCGATCAGGAGCTCTGGGGGCTTTCTGAGCCAGACCCCAGCTGGAATCTGCCCAAGGGCGTATTAAGGAAGACAAGAGAGTTCTCCGCTCTGTGGCCTTTTGGCATGCAGGCTCAGCTCTGCCTGGCATTAGCCATGTTTCCCTGGAAAGGCCAAGGAAGGTGGCTGGGTACGGAAATAGGACAGAGCTTCAGAAACTCGCTTCACTGACCACAACGTTTGCTTGCAGGGGAAGATGGTAAATCAGCTCACCGGCGGCTGGAGGAGACCCTGGACAGCCTTCCGCGGATCTTTGCCCCAGCCAGCATGGCCAGCACAGCTTTCTGAGACACCATGCACCCCCTCTGCCATCCCTTGAGGGCCAAGGCACTGCTGGGCTCCGGCCTGGCACAGGCTGGGGCCGCCTGGCCCATGCCGCTCCCGGCAGTGTACCGCAGCATCACCCGCATGGCAGCTCGCTGCAGCCGCACACTAATGGAGCACCCATGGCAGGGGAGTACTCGCTGCACATCCCACCCTATGATTGCTATTTAAACCACACCGGGCACCCACCTATCCTGCCCACCTTGTTGGCTGCTGGAGCAGCATGGAGACTACCAGATTTCTGGGGCTGCACTTTGGGGAAACCACGGCATTTGTTTTGCCTGGGCCATGGGGATTGCTGCCCTTTGCCACCTGGAGTCCCTGGGACTTAATAAAATGAGATACGAGATATTAATATATTCGCTGGCGTTTCTTCTTTCCAGCTCCACGTGCTCCTGTCCCTCCCTGGCTGTGGCTGTAGGGAACGTTAGTGAGATGTGGCCCCAGCCCAGAGCCTTTCCTGGTCTGCTGGGAAGCACCATGGAGGGCAGGGGCAGGAGGAGCAGCAGGAGCACGGCCAGACCCACAGTCAGAAGCTGCAACCTTTTGTTTTTGTTTGATTGTTTTATTTTTTATTTACAGATTTTTGCAGAAAAAAGGCAAAAAATTCTTTTCTATAATATCTCTATAAATCTATATATAATGTAATTACAGAGAGCAACTAATTTTGATTTAAACCAGAAATAAAACCAAACCTTTAATGAGTGATGGCATCGCTGTGCAGGTGTTTCATTGCCCCTACTGCCCAAGGGCAGGGGAAGCTGAGGGTCAGTGCAGCAGGCTTGAGGGTGGTGGTGGGTCTCATGGGGTATAACTGATTTCTGACATCACCTGGGTACATCCTTGCCCCACAGCCCAGCCAAGTGTTGCCAAAATCTGGGTGCTGGGCATTGGAAGCACCACCCAAGGTGACAGACACTAGGTGGCTACACTGAGGCTAACAGGTTGGGATGCTCGGCACAGGCAGCCCTGGTTTCTTCTCTCTTCTGTACCTGTGGTGGTAAAACATCACAGCACCCAAGCCCGAGCAGGGATCCAGAGAGCTGGGGACAGAGTTCACACAGCTGAACCGGGTTTTCAAAATCCCTCCCATAAAAATCTGGCACCTCTTGGTGCTCATCACTGAGGCACACACCGATCAAAGACTCACAGAATAGTGAAGCTGGGAAGGGACCTTTGGAAATGCTCATCTCTCATCTACTCCCTGCTGGTCAAACCAGGGTCAGCTAGAGCCTGGGACCACATCCACTTGGGTTTTGAGCATCTCCAAGGATGGAGATGCCTGAACTTCTCCGGCCAGCCTGCCACTGCTTAACCACCCTCACAGAGGAAGCTTCTCTGAGTTTAAGTCTAATCTCTGTATTTCAGCTTTACTTTGCACTTGGTCTTTCACTGAGGAGCACCTGCCTCTGCCTTCTTCACTCCCCACCAGCCATGGATAGGGACCCACACAAGCCTTCATTTTTTCAAGCTAAACAGTCCCATCTCCCTCAGCCTCTTCTTACATGACAGCTGCTCCAATCCCTTAATCATCTTATGGTCCTGGGAGGGGATTTAGAGCAGCAAAGATGTCCCAAAAGGCAGCAAGGGTAGAGACCCCAATGGCACCATCAGCCACCCATGCTGGAGCAGGCTACAAAGCATGTCCTGGTGCATGGAGTAACAACTCTGGGACATGGTTTTATCTGCAGATGGGATTGCAGAAAGGGTGTAACAAGGGGACACTTTACTGCATTACTGCTTGCTAAGCCTTCTTCCACCTGGCTTGAAGGCTGGACAAGCCCCAGCAGGGAAGCACAGTTTCTTCCAAAGCACTGCATCACACTGACTGCTGCAGGCAGCAAGCAATGTGGGATGTGGGTCGCAGCTGGCACATACAACTGCGGACAAGAGCCTCTGAGAGGTAGGAAGTGGCCCAGCCATTTTATGTCATAGAAACATAGAATAGTTTGGGTTGGAAGAGACCTTAAAGCTCATCCAGTTCCAACCCCCTGCCACAGGCAGGGATACCTTCCACTAGAGCAGGTTGCTGCAAGCCCCGTCCAACCTGGCCTTGAATACTGCCAGGGATGGAGCAGTCACAGCTTCTGTGGGCAACCTGTGCCAGGGCCTCAGTACCCTCACAGGGAAGAACTTCCTCCTAAGATCTCATCTCAGTGTCCCCTGACAGGTTAAAGCCCTTGTCCTGCCCCTACAGGCCCTTGTCAAAAGTCCCTCTCCAGATGTCTTGTTGGCCCCTTCAGGTATTGGAAGCTGCTCTAAGGTCTCTCCTGAGCCTGTTTTGGTTTGTTGCCCCCTGAGTAACTCCTGGACATAAAATCAGCCCAGGACTCCAGCGCCCAGAGCCACAAATTCAATTCACTCACCTATGTGTGTGTCCTCCTCACCCTATCAAAACCTAGCCCCATCCCTGCAGCACAGTTCTGTCTTCTGAGATAAGCTACTCCTTGGCTGTAGAGAGACGGAAGCAGGAAAAGCAGCCTTCTGTTAGGGCAGGCAGGGAGCTGCAGGTCAGGACAAAATATCTCTGCTCCTGGAACTGCAAGGAACAATCTCACTATTTATGTGGCTTTAAGAATATCGGGAGTGGTGGTGGAAAAAACAACAAAACAGATTAATTTAGGAATCTATTGCCCAGCTCTTTGCTCTGAATGGGTCTATGCCAGCATCACCAAAGACCTCTGCCCCATAGACATTGCCAGGTCACCTGGAATTGAAGGATTGCCATTTTAACTGGAATCAATTTCAAAAGTACTCGGTTTTTGGACAGCAGTCACTGAAACCATTCACTGCAGTTTGCATCCTGCTTGGTTTGGGGTTTTTTTAGGGCTGGGAAGGAGTAGGACCAGCATCACATGAGCCAGCTGTTTCAAAGGAGGCAGGGGACTCAACTTTTCTCTCTGAGACTTGACATCTTGTCCAGCCATTGCGCAGGACCTGAAGCGCTGCACGGTGTGAAGTCCCTGGGAGCCATTCCCGCAGCACACAGGGAAGCACAGAGCACCACAGAGCGATTCTGCAGCAGCGTGTTTGCTGTTTCAAAGGAGACAGTGTGCCAGCACTGCGTTTGTCAGCCAAATCTGTGTCAGCACTTAAACCATCTCCTTCTCGTACTGACGTGCTGGTGTTCAGCAGCTACTTGCTCTCCTCGTAGGAGCTGCAGCCCGTGGGAGGGTGTCTGTGTCACGCTTGCATTACCCACATGCTCTGACTTTGAAAAGATGTTCCTTTCCCCACTTACTGCTGGTTTTCTTTTAATCACAGGGATGCAGGTGGGTTCTGAAGCACTCTGTGGTATCTGTACCTGCATCCTGAAGAGCCCCTGCAGATCATCAACACAAAATAACTGGTGAACCAACAACAATAACCAATATTGGAACACCAATATGTTCCAATAACCAATACTGGAACACCAATAACTGGTGAACACCTTCCTCTTGAACAGCATCAGGGCTGGTGCTGTTGTGACGATACCAACAGCAGCAACGAGCCTGGATCACCCCAAAGTGGTGCTGCCACTTTGGAATGCCGTAAGCTTTGCCCAGTCCTTGTGTAAGAAAAGACTTAAATCTTGATGCAGTCATTTTTAGAGGGTTGTAGTTTGGGAATGGCTGGTTTGAGTAGCCTCAGTGTTGGATGTCTCACCCCATCCCAGGCTTGTATGAAATCATGAAATCCCAAGGCATTCACTAGGGTGCTTAGAAATGATTCCAACAGTTAAGCAAGTCTGTGCTGAACAACTACCTCCTCATGATCATTGACATGTTCCTCACAGGGCTGTCTGGCACATACATACAGGCTTGTTCTCTAAGGACCACTAATTAGGTGACAACTGGGGCCTCATTTCATTCAGCACATTTCATGTGCTCCAAGCAATCTCCAAGACTTAATGCTGTCTCTCAAACTTGACTATAACAGTCTTTCTTACAGCTGAGTGAGGAGACTCCTGAGGACTCGTACAGCATGATGGAAGCATGGCGCTAAGAACAGCAAGGGAAGAGGTGGGTGAGCTCACTCTGTGGCCTCAGCGAGGTGGACAGGAGCACTTTGGCTTCAGTTCTTGCCGTTCTGCTCATGGGCAAGGTGTCTATGGGAAAGACCTCACTCAGGCATCTTTTCCAGAAGGAGCATCTGCCTCTGGGTGTGCAGTTTGGACAGGCTTGGAGGCTGATTCCCAGGAGCACCCACAGTTAGGATTGAAGCTGGGGCTTGAATCCTCTGTAAATCAGCTCAAAAAAAAACTCCGAGTGATAAACCACGATCAACAGGTCAGACCCACAGCACATGCTAGTAAGAGATGGTTAGGGACACTTCTGGCAGAAGTCCAGAAATAGGTATTTGCCAGTACAGCTTCTGTTTCCTAACCAGCAACATTGCGACTATAAAAGACAAGTGACCATTTGTCATAAGATGGCTACAAAGAAAAGGCAGAGGGATCATTAGCACCCATTTACTCCCAGCCTTGGGTGAGTTTTTAAAGGAGCATAAGAAGCAATTTTACATACAACCAGTGCTCCCCCCCATTTTGAGCCGTGCCTGAACTAAGTCTTGAACTTAAAGCAGGATTCACAGATACACATGAAAGATGTGCTACTCTCCCAAGCATTATAGCACACGGATTGATGGGTTGACAGTTTAGAATAAATGCAACTGATTTTGAAAGAATTCACACTGAAGAATCTCGTTTCCACAGAAATGTTCTTCATGCTGTACTGATTCAATTTCCTTTTACAGCAAAGAGGGGAAGGCAATGGGTGTGGGGTATTTTGGGATTTTAACAAAGCTTTTGATAGGCCAACAGGAATCGGACTCCAAGATCCTTGTGGGTTCCTTCCAATTCTGGATACTCTATTTCTGTGATTCAAATCTCTCATGCAAGGAAGACCCCAGGGGTCATGCTATGAGCTACACCCTGTCACCTATGAAAATTAATGGCCACTTTTTGCCATTGCTGTGTAACTCATTTTTTACTCCTTCAGCCAAGGCTGCAGAAATAGGGCTACATCCTTGTGACTCTAAACAGCTCATCCCCTCTGGCTGCTCTCAAGCTACAGCTCCCCATTGTAACAAATTAGTGGGCTCAGCCTGGTGTCACAATCCTCAGAAGGCAACTTGGTCTCAGTTGTCAACAGCCCCAAAAGGAGTATCGGTGTTCAGAATGCAGCCCACGGCACTGCCACCCATGCTCTGCTTTTTCGCAAGGACCAGGAGAGCTTTGGAAGGGGAAACCTGTAAAGCAGGGTCAGAACCTGGACCTTCTTGCTTGCCACCACCCCTCAACCCAACTCCATCCTCACAGAGAAGCAGCAGGGGAGACCCGTCTCCTCTCCATGATGTAGCTCAACATAAGCATTATTCAACATAAACATTATTCAGAGTAGGATTTAGGGGCCAGGTTACACATGTTAATGTATGCTTCATTTGCCTGGTGGCTTTGTCACTTGCTAAGCAGGTTGGGGTAAAGCCTAGGCTGCTGAACAGCTTTTACGCTGCCCTGCAGTGACATCTCAAGATGCAAAAATTTGGGGCAAGATTGTTCATATCGGTTTCAACTGTAACAGCCTCATAAATTGTCAGTCCTACTAGCACGGGTTTGTGTTGAGGTTTCTTTATGTTTAGTCTTCTCTCTGAATCCCTGGCCTTATTGTCCTTCAGGGATTAATAGGCAAGCAAAAAACACAGCTCTCTTCCAACGCATCTTATTTTTGAACCAGCAATATTTTAACCCATCACTCAGGCTCCATGTCACATGTTTTCATGGCAAGAGGATATAAAGACGATGCAGGCAAGCTCACTGAATTCTTCCCTCCCCTCAGCTTGCCTGTCAATCAGCTATGGGTCTGCAACAACACTACCAGAGATGAGAAAGTATGTTGAGCCCAGAAGGAAACTGCAGAAAATTAAAGACAGCCCCTGTACTTTCTCATACAAATTCACACTGGATACTGTGGCTGGTTCCACCTTTGGAAGATAGAGGGGAAAGTTGCAGACAGGCAGAAAATGCTGCGGAGTCAAACTTCTGAAGGGCTTTTGGCTTCCTTAGAAGCTCCCCACTAAATCCCTGGCACTGCGTTCACCCTTCCTGCAGCACTGAAACTTGAGGAGTTTGCCTCACTGGATTACAGTTTGGCAAGCCGAAGGTCCTTTAAAACCACCACGCAAACACTGCCTAATTCCAGAAACTTGCTGGTATTTGTAAAATTGCCCCTAGAAACATCCTAGTAACTAATTTATGATATTACTGACTCCTCTCCCAGCTTAAGCTTCGGTGTTCTAACTAACAAACTCCTCCTTTGCACAGGGGAAGGCACCAGTTTCGGCGCGGGCTTTTGTCATGGCCGTAAACTCCTCAGGACTCCCTTTCCCCGGAGCTGAGGCACAGGCTCTTGCTCCAGTGGGCCCGAGTTTTGTTAGAATCAACCAGGCTAGAAAAGACCTTTAAGATCATGAAACCCAACCATTCCCCAGCACTGCCAAGGCCACCACTGAACCATGTCACTGAAGGCCTCGCCTACACGGTTTCTGAACACCTCCAGGGACAGTGACTCCACCACTGCTTTGGGCAGCCTGTTCCAATGCCTGAACACCCTTTTGCTCAAGAAACTGCCCCTAATCTCCAGTCTAAACCTCTCCTGGCGCAGCTCGAGGCTGTTTCCTCTTGTCCTATCCCTTGTTCCTTGGGAGCAGAGAGCAGCCACCTCCTGGCTCCATCCTCCTTTCAGGCAGTTGCAGATAGCGGTAAGGTCCCCCCTGACCCTTCTCCAGACTAAACCCCCCAGTTCCCTCAGCTGTTCCCCATCACACTGTGCTCCAGGCCCTTTCCCAGGTCCGCTGCCCTTCTCTGGACCCGCTCCAGCACCTCAATGTCTCTGTTGTAGTGAGGGGGTCAGGACTGACCACAGTATTCAAAGTGCAGCCTCACCAGCGCCAGTGCAGGGGGACCATCACTGCCCTGGCCCTGCTGCCACACTGGTACCGATACAGGCCAGGATGGCATTGGCCTTCTTGGCTGGCTGGGCACAAGCTGCTCATGTTCAGCTCCCATCAGTCAGCACTCCCAGGTCCTTTCCCATGAGCGGCTTTCCCGCCTGGAGCATTGCACGGGGCTGTTGTGACCCAAGCGCAGGACCTGGCACTTTGTTTTGCTGAACCTCATCCCATTGGCCACAGCCCGTTGACCCAGCCTGTCCAGAGCCCTCCGCAGAGCCTCCAGCAGACCAACACTGCCTGACAACTTGTTTGCAAATTTGCTGAGGGGACCTCGATCTCTTTGGCTGAGGTGAGGGGAGGAACGGTAGCTGAGGTGAAAGGGGGAGCAGTGCCTGAGATGGAGGCACGGTGGCTCGGGCGAAGAGACCAATGCCGGGG